>JARYGA010056067.1:0-20406 GCA_030545235.1 Helianthus tuberosus
TCTTCAAATCACCGTTTTAACCAAACAGCGGTTTCAACCACAGTTTTAACCCAACAGTGGTTTTAAACCACCATTTTAACCAAACAGCGGTTTCAACCACAGTTTTCTGAACAGTAGTTCCAAACATCTGTGGACATCGATCTGTTGACCAAAGTCAACAGATTTATCAACCACTGTTTTATTTTCAAACATCTGTTCCCAATAACAGAGCTTTGATCATTTAAACATACATTTGCCAATATTACAAGCTTTTACACTCTCAAACCTAAATATTTATAAAAAGTACAAGTGTTAAACAGCATACAAAGTTCATCCATCTGTTGACCCAAGTCAACAGATGTATCAACCACTGTTTAATTTTGAAACATCTGTTCTCAATAACAGAGCTTTGATCATTTAAACAGATCTTTGCCAATATTGAGAACAGAGCTTTGATCATTTAAACAGATCTTTGCCAATATTACCAGAATTTACACTCTCAAACATCAATATTCATTTACTTAATTTTAATAACAAACATTATTAATAATTTTAACACAACTAATTATATAAAAAATACAATTGTCAAAACAGATAATAGCATTCAATAAAATACAGGATCCTAATTCCTAATCTATTGGTGAAACAGTAGTTTCGATAAGTAAAGCTCCTTTCGGACCATTGTAGTTGTCAACATGTTGGAGGTATTTCAGAAGTTCGTTGGTCAGATCAACTTCAATCATATCCCCCCAGATGCTTGTTATCAGCCACTTGTTGTCTTCAATTATATTAGTACTTCGGCGTGCATCTACATAATCAACTACACGAGGATTATTGAAAACAAACATCTTCTTCCAGCCTTCTTCTTCATATCTGAGCAAATCAGCAGTTAGCTTAGCAGACTTTCCAATAACAATCAAATGTAACCTCTTTGCGATGGTCAAAAAATGCCCTTGGCAAGGATTGACTACAATACTCTCAGGAAAGTGAAGCATTCTGAAAGTCTCACTAACAACATCAAAACAAACGATGTTCCTCTCACCTAGTGGATACCAATAATTTGAAACCATAAAATATATGGTTTTATCAGCATAAACTCCTGTAGACCATGAATAACGACTTGAACTATAATTGTTTACGATACCAAAATTTATTGTTGTCCATGACTCACGACATCGTGAGTAAACACGAGCAGCAGTTACATTACGGTAACATCTGATGTTCAGCACTTTCAGATCATTGAACTGATGAAAATAAATTCCACCGGTTTCAGAGTTTCGATGATGATTGTAATTAAAGTAGTCATCACACAAAACCTTATATTGCCTGATAGTTGGATTCCAAAGAATCAACAGACAGCAAATCCCTTCTTTGGAAACTAACAACAACCCACTAAATGAAGATAGAATACGTAAGAAGCTAGAGTGGACATTGTTACGAAAACTTAAGGTTTTACTACTAACAACATCCAACTTACCACCAACTATGTCGTCAATGACAATTGACGTGTCTTTAAAGGATAATAGTTTCTTTTCTACTGAATCTCCACTTCGGAGAGCATGCATCATCTGAAATGCATGACTTGACAATTCCCTATAAAAATTCTTGGAAAGACATTTGAAACGGCAAATATCTTCTGCAGAGAGCCTTGTGAAAATCTCGTCAACAATCACTTGAAACCCAAATTTTTCCATCCTGCAGAGAGCCTTGTGAAAATCTCGTCAACAAAATTTTTGAAGATGATTTGATCTCGTCAACAATCACTTGAAACCCCTGATGAGTAATGGAACACAGTTTTTTTATGAAGCCACTGCTGGAATAATAACAGTGGTTGAAATGATTACAATGAAAACAGTGGGAGACTTTAAGTTATCAGTGGATAGCCTGAAAACATTTTAATGCTTATAATTCATGAAAAATTTTCATTTTAACTATTTTTAAGATGCATGTTGAGATTATTAAAATAAAGTATTACATATAATCAGTTAGCATGCTGGAGTGATGTGATAAATACCGTTACATATAAACAACTCAGTGATATGAAATCTAACAATCTAACAGAGTATAAAACACTGATGTGATAAATACTGTTAACATAAACAAAGGTAGAATATCTACTGTAGATGCTGAACCACTTTTGTTGTTGGGCAGTGGTTCGTATTTGAGTTTGTATAGGGTTTGTCTTGAGAGATTAACTTTATGAACCACTGCTACACTAAACACTGTTACATAAGAAACACTGATACATAAATACTACAGTTGAATCCGCTGTAGTTTCTGAAGCACAGCTGCTACTGAGCAGTGGGTTTCCTTTCGTTGATCAGCCTTTAGGTACATAAGTGGTTGTCTTTAACAGGGCTTTGACCTCAACAGTGGATCGCCCTCATCAGTCTTTAACTACATCAGTCTTTATAAGGAGCAGTGGGGTGATGTGATAAATACCGTTATATATAAACATCTCAGTGATATGAAATCTAACATAGTATAAAACACTGTTACATATAAATACTGTTACATATAAATACTGTTAACATAAACAAAGGAAGAATATATGCTTTTAATTTGAACCACTCTTGTTGTTGGGCAGTGGCTAGTCTTTGAGTTTGTATAGGGTTTGTCTCAAGAGATGTTGGGAAGTTTCATTGAAACGACGATGTTGGAACAATGATACTGGAAGGATAACATGTAAACATAATCAACAAACATTCGAACAAAGAAGTGTAATCAGAGATTAGCGGCTAAATCACGAGAAAGATGCATTTGAGAGAGAGAGAGATACGCACACATACATGAGCGAGCGTGATTTGAATGTAAAAGCAGATAATTATATCTTTTTATAGGATTAGAATATACGGTTTGAATTTTGAATGTGGGAACTAATAATTATATCTTATTTATTGGGAACTGATGTTTATTGGGAACTGATATTTATTGGTAATCGACAGTAGTATATCCTTATATCCTGCTTTATTAAAATATTAAATATTAAATATTTGAATTGTTATGCAAAGTAGGGAAAAAAAAGAGAGAGAAGGTAAAGTTGAAATTACCATTTTGCATAAAATTACTGATATTATCAGTAATTACTGATCTGATTTGAAAGCAACTGTCATGATGACTTTTCTAATTTTTAAGAGATAATAACCGTCAGTTTGAAATTCAAATTTTGCATATTTTAATATAGGTCCAAAGCTCAAGAAATTAGCATTAATTACCGATTTGATTTGCAACAAATAGTCATCAATAATTTTTTTTAGTTTTTAATTTAACTTTAAATTTTACGATGAAAACAATGTTGGGGGAAATCTTACCTCATTGGGAATGTAACGATTAGGTAAAATGGTAATTTCATTGTAATTCTAGTTTTTATTTGATAATTTCAATCTATCACTAATTAACACCATCAATAATAAAAAAGTGAGCAGTGGCTGTTGTTTAGGAAAACCGTTGATGGTCAATATCAATAGATGTCAACAATAAAAAAGTTAGCAGTGGCTATTATTTCCTATCAGTGGATACCCAAGTGTTTTTTAAACACTGATGTTTGGTCAGTCAATGGTCAACGGATGTTTGAAGAAAAATATGTTTCGCTTTATATATCAGTTGTCTGGACTAAAACAGAAGTTTGACCTTAAACAGATGTTTGCCCATAAACAGAAGTTTGGCCATAAACAGATGTTTGGCCATAAAGAGATGTTTATCTGAGCTTGATTTTTATTTATTAGTATAAAGATAAAACAACAAAAGCACAACAGAACCCATATTAGAGGTTAAACAAAAGCACAACAGAACCAATAGTCAAATAGATGTTGACCTTAAACAGATGTTTGGTTTAGAGCCAAACATCTGTTTAAGGTCAAACGCCTGTTTAAGTAAAAATATATGATATAGAAGGCGAAACATCTGTTTAAGGCAAAACATATGTTTTACGGTCAAACATCTGTTTATGGGCAAACACCTGATTAAGGTCAAACAACTGAATAAGTCCAAACCTCTGATATAAAAGGCCAAGCATCTGTTTAACCCTGAACAGATGTTTAAGTTACTAAGATCTACTATCTTCTAGCACTGTTTCCCTCTAAAAAACACTGTTCAACCTAACATGTGTTTCCATTAACTATTGACCAAAATGCAAACAGATGTTAAAACCACTGTTTGTTATTGTACTTCTTTACAAAATTACATAGAATTCAAGAAAACGAAACAATGAATTACATAGAATTCAAGAAAACGAACCTAACAACAAAAATTTAGTGCTTTTAGCTTAAAATTTAGTGCTTTTAGCTTTAAAGTCAATCAATGTAGATCTCTAACAATCGCCATGAACTCCATGGAAGGACTCAATGCATTAACATCAGGATTTATAGAAAGCTGATCTCTAGTGAACAGACCAAGATGCAGTACATGAAAACACTTCTTCAGCTGCTGAAGAGTAGCCCTGTCCTCATATACTTAATCCTTAACTTTGTTTATAAAGAGCTGCTTTATACCAAACTTTATGCTTCTTTTAATACAAAAAAAGGCAGGAAAGACCATTGCTCTAGTAAGATAAAATCTTATCTTACAACAGTAGCAGATCCTTTCTTGGACAAGTCATCATCATCTTCTGCACAAGTCAATTATAATCATCATTTAGTCATAAGAAAAAATTATTTTAACTGTAAATTTAATAATCTTTCTTTGTGTTTAATTAAACTTTATACTTCTTTGAATACAAACCTATAATAATCCGCAGCATATTGTATGAATTTCAAACAACTGTGATTAGACTGAAATATAAAGCGAGAATTAGAGTATATCACTTCATAATTAAAAACTCAAAATTTGAAAATCGGAGTAGCAAAAAATACATACTTTAAACGATGTTGGAACAATGATACTGGAAACAACAGTAGAACAATAATCATCATTATCATCTGCAACAGATCATTGACAATCATCATTTAGTCACAACTCAGATAACAAAACTTTAGTAAAAATAAAAAAACAAAAACACACACCATGATTATGGAAAACCACATATCAACAAAAATTAACCAAAAAATCGGAAGATTCAAATCTCAAGCAAACAAAACCCTAATTTCAAAAAGAATAAGCGGTGAACATATTCACAGATCAATAATCAACAGATGTTGTACTCATATCATAAACGTTAAGAAAAATTAACACAGATCTATAAACATACAAATCAAACCTCAAAATGAAAGAATCTTGTAAGAGAAACACCGCAGAACCATTAGCCGGTGCCACATTTCTTGATCGATCTCTCGAACGAAACCCTAGCAATGGTTACATGAAAAGACACAAAACAAAAAGGACTAGTATAAATAAGAGGAAATCATGAAACTATTTCAACTAAAAAAAGAACAAACCTTTTGATGAAGTAATCGATGAACAAAAGAAGATTTTATGGTGGTGTCTGGAAGAAGATTAGGGTTTGGATGGAAAGAATGATCTCAATAATTTGCAGGGTTTGTGAAGTTTGAATCGCCTGAATATAGAGAGAGAAGGAACCCTAGGTGTTTCTAAACAAAGATGAGAAAAGAGATTATATAAGGAAAAGGGGATGGCACTGTTGGGCGGGAAAAGAGAACTGAGGATGCCCTAATTAAGTGACACGTGGCCCAAATAACTTTCATTTATTATATATAATAGATATATAAAAGGGATCAGGAGAAAACGCTCAAAAGTGTGAGAACGGTGAGAATGCTTCCTGGCCTAACACGTGTCACGCCGCTTAGAAAAGGGCGGAGAGGCTTTTTTGTCCTTTCATCTTCTTCTTTTCCAGTTCCGCTTTTCCCAATATTGTTGGTTTTTAAGATTTTTTGCATTAACCAAATTCAATATTTAATGGCGTTTAATGGTTTCATTGTATTAACATTTTGGCGTTTATGGGGTTTATGGCGTTTATTCAAATCGTATGCCATTATCTATTTGTATGGGGCTTTCCAAGGCGTTTTAAAGAAGATGGCCAATTGTTCTATTATTTTTTTATAAACATTTTGGCGTTTGTGTTATCTTGGCGTTTTACTATTGTTATATTATATTTCAACCACAGGAAAATAAATACAAGCGAAGAAAATAATTAAAAATCCTAATCGGATCTCTCTTCCCAATCTTCACTGTCATCAGTCTCTCTCTTCTTTAATAGTACTAGAACTGTCACCAAATATATGACGTTTTATGTAAAACTTAACAAACCCATTGGTTTGATTTTTTTGCCTGCTCGTCTGTTGATCTGGCTTTTCTTGTGAATGTTTGGGGACATAGATCTATGTCGTGTGAGTGGGTTTTTCGCTTTTTCTTTATCTTGATCTTCATCTATATAATCAACCCACTCTTCATTGTCATTGATCTCTTCTCGTCATCCAAACTTTCTTCAAGAACAAAAAATACAAAATGTCATATGACTAGCATCGGTATCTTTTTCTTGAATTTTTGTACATCTTATGCAGCAAAATCTTTGTGAGTTACTCTCTTATGATAATAATTCATTCAGTGAAACTTCACGAAGAACAATTATGAATATCCAAGAAAGCATATTAGCCATCTTTGATTTTTATTTTTTTTGGTGTTTTTTAGTGAGTTGTATTTAGTAGTATTGGCATTTGTTTTTTTTTTTTTGTTTGATAATATGGAAGTTGCTGAGACGTATCATTTTATAGGATGTCTTTTTGGCGCCTAAGTTAAGCGGTGCATTATTGTTATAAAGTATTCGTCTTTTCAGTTACTGTTTGTAATTATTGTTTTTGATAAGCTTTATCTCTGAAGTCTGTAACACGTCCCATCTTTAAAGTTTGGCATTTTAGATTCAAATATAATAAATTTTCCCTATCTTCAGTAATACTGATTTGTATTTTTTGTTTCTAGTTACATTTTCAAGTTTGCTTTTTATTTTTTATTTTTCTGGATTTTTTATAATACTTTTCAAAGTAATTTTATTATAATTTGGGAGTTTTTGGTGGCGTTTAACGGGATGATATCGTTGAACAAGCATTTTGGCTGTTTTGGCGTTTTTATTATATATGGCGTTTTTATAATATAACAATCAACTGAAAAGGAAAATAAAAAAAAGAATACATAAAAAATTGATCTTCCAAATCTTCACTGTCACCAGTCTCTTTCTTCTTTTTTGAATCAGGTTAACTGGCTGGTTCGACTTTCGTATGATTCATTTTGTTTTTTTTTTCAAGTAGTTTTATGTGTCGCTGTTTGGAAGCACACAGTCTGACATCAGCATCTTTTTCTTGAAGATTTGTCCATCTCATGCAGCAAAATGTTATTGAGTTTAGACCCTTTCAGCCAACAATCTTGAATTTCACAATGAACGATGTTTGATTTTTTAACTTTTTTTGGCGTTTTACCGATAAAAAGAAAGCCACGAAATAAGAGCGCCTTAAACCTTAAAATTTGATTATGCTAAAATCAATAATGTTTTGCTGTATGAGATGGACAACATTGTTAATCCTCTGTTAAGAAAGATAACTAACAATGTTGTCCACCCCATACAGCTAAACTTTATTGACAACAAAGCTCAATAATGTTTTTGTATGTTTTGGCGTTATAAATTGGATGAAAGTTGAGGATTAGTCAATAAGATTTTACTCAATGAAATGGACAACATCCTCACTTAAGGATTTTGTCCATTTCATTGAGCGATATCTTTACAGACAACCAAACAGAATTTCAAAAAAACGTTTTGGGTTAGAAGGTATTTGATATTTGGGTTTTTTGGCATTTCTAAGGCGAATGGGATATATGAAATATGGCGTTTGGGTTTTTGTGTGTGTTTTTAATTGAAGGTCTGAGATGTTGTATATACAGGATTTTTTTGGCGGTTTTTTTAGGCGGGATTTTACCCTAATTAAGTTTGGCGTTTTATATATAATGGCGTTTTTACTGGTAATCGTCTGTGATTTTTGTTTTTGGCGTTTTATTTCATGAGATGGCGTTTTGTGTGGAGAAGTCAAAAGACCCTTTTACCCTTAATGAAGCACGTCCACGTAATAAAATTGATGTTATTTACGAGAACGCCATCGCGCCAATCTAGTCCATAGATTGTTTTGATCAGACGATCGATAAGCGTTCTCACCGTTCTCACACTTACTACCGTTTCCTCTAAATCCCGACCCAGTATATATATATATATAGGATAAGGATCATTACATAAAACTAACTATTGTGAGAACAAAAAGAACAACTCTAAATCATTAAATTTTGTGATTTAAGGTTCATATTTCTTAAATTTTATGTTTCTTACATTCATATGTGTATTATATATATATATATATATATATATATATATATATATATATATATATATATATATATATATATATATATATATATATATATATATATATATATATATATAGTGGAAGGTTCAAATGAGAAGAAATTTTTTGTAAGAAGATAAAAGAATAAGTTTCAACCAATTAGAATGTTTCATTTTACTTCATTTAATATTTGCATTTAATTTTAATGTAAGGGTATATTTGTAAACTTACATAGATCATTAATTTCTAGTCTTCCTTTTTAATAGCTAACTATATTAAATTTGTAACTTATTTTCAAAATGTATATTTTTTCAAAAAAAAAAAAAATTAGTTTAGAGTGTAGGACAAATTAGTAGGTGTGTAGGATAAAATACGAGTTGTGTAGGATAAATTTACGTATGTGTAGGACAATTTTCGAAATGTGTAGGATAACTTTTTATGTGTGTAGGCAATGAAAATTAGTGTAGAGAATAATAGTCTTTATGAGTAGTTAATTACTTAAAGATTGTAATAAATGAGATGAAAGAATAACTATTTGATATTTTACACTTGTACCCTTTGTTCTTTTTCTTCTCAATTAAATTTTCTTCTCAAATGAACCTTCCCCTATATATATATCATATATTTTTCCCTAAGCATAGTCTACATACATGTAGGTAATTTAGCTTACACATAACCTACACGCAGGGACGGAGCTTAGTGGAAACTCGGGGGTTCACCCGCCCCCACTCCCTCCGAATGTTTTGGTTAGAAGTGTAAAATTTCTGATTTTTCGTCTGAAAATTTTAAAATTATAAAGGATCGCCCCCACCCCATCTATTTTGCCTAAATATTTATACAATGTATAAATTGGTTCCCATGACTTTCCGCCCCACAGAACTTTTAGTCAAGCTTCGCCACTGCCTACATATGTGTAGGTTATTGAAAAACAGAAGATTTTTCATATTTTGATTTAAATTCTAGTATGAGAAACAATAAATCTTACAGTTATAACATCTTCATTTACTTTTTAGGTTTTTAGGATTGAAAAAATGAGTGATTCATTTTGTTCTACGTGTTCTTGCAATATTTAGTGTTCTGCATAAAACCTTCCCCGATATATATATATATATATCGTGTATGGTAAGAAGTTTTACAAAACATTAAACCGTCAAATTATTAGGTCTTTTACAAAACTTAAACCGTCAAATTAATTTTTTAAGACAGATGAGTCCTACAAAACTCCCTTTAATAACCATAAAAACGGGATAACCTGGACAGTGTCTCCCTTAATTAATCAATTGCCAGTTTAAAATTTTAACCCTGCCAGTTTATGTTTTAACCATTTTTAAAACCTTTTTTTTTTATAATAAAAGTACCATGTTATCAAAGGATATTACTGAGCCATGCTTCAATACTTTAAGGGCTTTAGCCCATCATGATTTATAATAAAGAAAATAGAATTAAAGTTTTTACCTAAGAACACCAAGAGGATCTTCAAGTCGGAAGATTTTATTCAAACTTCAAATATATTACAAGTGGTATTTTACAAGTACAGAATATCTAGAGAGAGAAGAAGGCTAAAGAGAAGCGTGCCTCTATCTCCTTACAAACATCCTATATATAGGAAAAGAAAGACAAAACAAAAGAAAAACCGTTCAAAAGAAAAGAACGGACAAAACAAAAAAGTAAAAGCAAAAAGCAAAAGATAAAGGGGCTCTATTATTACCCAAAGTGCCGTGTATTATGGCCAACTTTTCCCAATTTTTCAAAGATGCCCATTATGAGTGGGGCCCTTGTGTCGACTCAATTATTCGTCTTTTTTCTTTTCCTCGGATTCTTTCTTTGGGGTAAGTTCTTCTACCACCGTTTGAAGATATACTTCAAGATCATCATCCAGACGTATTTCTGGAATGTCCTCTATTGGTTGAGATTCTCCTGCTAGACATGAGAAACGGTTGTTCTCATCTTCTTGACTGGTAGATGAGATGGACATTGCCTTGGAGGAGCTTTCTGCAATTGATTCAAAAACCTTCTTTAACTCCTTCTTCATTTCTTCTTTGTATAATTCCAACATTTCAGCCTTTGATGTTGTTGAGACTGCTTGCTTTTCTTGAATCCTTCTTGTCATTTGTTCGAAAGGACTCGGAAGCTGTCTTTGTTGTCTTTTATTAATTTGAGTTCTATAATACTCAGTTTTATTGGTGATCAATTTTATGGTGTCTTGACCTTCCAATTCTTTTGTAGAGTTGTTAACTCTAATCATTTTGGACCAGAACTTTGTATAACTAGTTCTTTTGAGACAGGGAATATTATCCCTCAGGGTATGACCTGTTGTGGGTTTCCATTTCCAAATCCATGGTATGGAAAATTCTATAAAAAAGTACATCGAGGCTATTCCCTCAAACCAAGTTTTATTATACTCGGCTTCTATAAGGTCTGGAGAAACTGCTACCCATTCTTGGTAGAGACCTTTGAATGGTTCAGGAAGAATTTGAACCGAAGGACCATATAACACAAACCATCTTTGGAACCAACTTGGGATTCCATCTTTATAAATCTTGTCACTCACTTTTATAAACCATGAGTGTTTCTTGCTGGGATTTTGATAAAATAAACATTTTTCAAAACTTTGAATATAATCCCAGTAATTGTATTTATAAGTTTGATTACTATTATTTATAAGTTCCTTTTCATTTAAAGTACTTAATCCCCATTTTTTAGGAGATAAAAGATGTTTTATAAAAATCTTACTAAAATTAAATGATCTCTTATTATCTGCTGGATAAAAATGTCTTATTTCAGCAGACTCAGAAACTTGAACAATACTTTCATAGTATTGCCTTGGTTTATAAGAGGCGGCATCATAAGATGCTGGTTCCAAATATTTTTGCATTAAAAACCAAGGATCATCAAAAAACTTATTATCTTCTTGGTTCAGAAGAATTATTTTCTTCTGTCTGTCGGATATTGCCCATTCATCATCATCATCTTCTTGTGCTATATTAGCATAAGAGGGAGCTTTTGCAGCTTCCTGGGCTTTTATAATAGCCTGTTCTTCTTCTTGAGCCTTTATTATGGCCATGATCTTGTCATATGAAGGATCATTGGGACTTATTTGAATTCCCCTATTATTATTCGAACTACTTGAAGCAATGTCAGAGGCTATAAGCCTTCTGCTTCCTTGTTGGACCAAAACTAAATCTTGGCCTCTTCCTCTATTACCCCTGCCTCTCCCTCTATTATTGGGAGAAGGGAACTTTCCTCTATTGTGAGGAATCATACCTGAAAATATGAAATCAGGCAGATGAGATTATTTTCTCATTTTCTTCAAGAACCTTTATTCGATTCCTAATATTATTTAGAACAACATATTCATCAGTTAAATCCTTTCACATATTAGGATTACTATAATCATTACTTAAATCATGGATTCTAAAAACTGTCAATCTTTTCATGATATAACAAGCTTTGACCGAATTGACCCGACAGTTGACCGAGTTGTCTGTTTGACCGAGCTAACCCGTGCCCTGAAACCCGAACCAACTGAAATAACAAAAACAACCGGTTTTGCGAAGATTTTTTACATCAAATTCTATTTACGCACTATAATTCATGATCTTGTATACTTTTAACAGTGATGTATTTTTTTTACATCCAAGTTCACACCCATTTTTAGAACAATTTTATATCCATTTTGAACCCTATTTTTTGAACAAACCCAAGATCAGTACACCTTTGCTAAAACATACATATAAAAATTATTGCAACTTCAAAAAATAACCACTTTGCAGTGGATCCAAACACCCTAAAACTCAAATGATGTGAGAAAATGAAGCACCACCCTTACCATCGACAACATCACTGAAAAAGCGGAACATTATTACCTGGTGAAAGAAAGAAAAGAGAAAGAACAATTAAAGAAAAATGAAAGAGGCTCACCGGAGCTCCACCCGTCGGAAACCCCTGATGTCGCCGCCGCTCATCTCTCGGGTTCTCCCGATCTCGATCAGCTCTCTCTCTCCTTCCTGCTTCCTTCTCTCTTCGTCGCCGTCGAGAAGCCACGCCGCCGCCGCAGCGGCGGCGCTTCTATTGTCGTCGCCCGAAGATGTTCAGGGAGAGCAAGGGGGTGTTCGGGTGGGTTTGGCCGCTCGGAATCGGCTCTGAAACATCCGAACCGTGGTCGAATCTTTATGATGAAGAGAGGGAGAGGAAGGGGTGCGGCTCACAGGAGAAGAAGGGGGAGTGTAAGTGTTCTGGTCGGCGAGTAGACGAGAGAAACAGAGAGTGGATCTTGTATGGCTGCCATGTTTTGTGAGAAATCAGGTTAGTGTTTCAATATTGAAGATGAGAGGTGAGACATTGAGTGCACAGAGATGGAAATTGAGGGATTATGGTTTCTCCAAAATAAGTTGCAGGGGAAATGAAAGTGATTAGGGTTTCTCCAAAATAAGTTGCAGGGAAATGAAAGAGATGAAAATAAATGGAGACAAAATAAGGAGAGAGAATATATAAATGAAGAGAGAGGGTAGGATTTGACATTTGGGGTAAATGACCAAACTACCCCTTCTCCTGATTGGTTGAGAGTGGTTCTCGCGGTTCTTACAACTAGGGATGGTTTCTATTTTAGCGGTGTATATATATATATATATATATATATATATATATATAAAGTATATCGCATGTTGATAGTTGAAATCGCATGTTGTTCGGTAAAACCCAAATCGCATGGTGTTTAATAATACCAAAATCGCATGTTGATAATTTCTCGCGTATGCATCGTACGTTATGACCTCTTGTACGTTAACTGGCTTATATATAGGGTCAGGATTTAGAGAAAACGGGGGGAAAGTGTGAGAACGGTTATGGATCATCTGATCAAAACAATCTATGGACTAGATTAGCGCGGTGGCGTTTTCGTAAATAACTTAAATTTTATTACGTGGACGCGCTTCATTAAGGGTAAAAGGGTAAAACATCCTTTCTCACATAAAACGCCGTTGAAATATAAAACGCCGTTGAAATGCATAACGCCAATTTTATCACTGCGTGGTTTTTTCTGTGTTTTTATTTAAGCTCTCAGGCTACAAAAACGCCATAATATATAAACGCCAAGCCTTACATCCGGATAAATGTTAATTACATTTATTGTTATAAAACAATATACCGTCTAAACTACGCAGCAAAAAAAATCCTATAAATAGAAACGTCGCACCACCTTCCGTTTATCACAACAAAAAGAACACACACAAAACACAATGGTTCCTATAAATTCAACTCAATGTAAAACGCCAAAAAGTTGAGAGAAATCAACGATGGCAAACATCGTTTATTTGATACTCAGTAATGTTCTGCATGAAGTTTTGCTGAATGATTTGTTAGATGAGGGGAGTAAGATTTTGCTGCATGAGATGGACAAAATTCAAGAATGAGGGACTGATGACACCCATATGTCATTTTGTCTTCTTTATTCTTGAAGAAAGGTTTGGATGAGTAGAAGAGACCTATCCCAGTGTAAATGCTACTTTGGCCTCGATGATTATAATGAAGATGACGGGCAGATAGCATCCACCCACACGGAGTCGATCTATGTCTCCAACACACGAACAATAAACCACGCCAAACCCAAAACGACATTTATTTGTGACAGTTCTTGTAGTTTCAAAAGAATAAAGAGACTGATGACACTGAAGATTTAGATCATAAATTGTTTTCATTTGTTTTTTTTTTTAATTTTCTTTTTCTGTTGTTTGTTATGTAATTTTCAGCTAAGAACAACAAACACATTTATCCTGTAATGAAAGATATAATAAAAACGGGCAAATGCTTGTGAAACGCCATCATGCCATAAAACGCCCCAAAACCTACCAAACTATAATAAAATTACTTTGAACAAGTACTATTATAATAAATCTAAAAAAAGGTTAAAACAATGTGTAAAGAGAATAAAACAAAAAGTCTCATCTTTATCTAAACGCCATTGGAAAACAAAACGCCATAATTACAGCCGTCAAGATGGTACATGTTACACCATTAAAATAGATGAATCTGAAAACAAAACACGGTAACTGCAAACAGTAAAATGAAACGACGGAAACATAATTACTAACATTTATTATATTGAAAGCCAAATACTGAGGGAATTGAATTTATTTATCTTTTTCAAACGCCATAATTACCTGTCATGCGCGGGAAAAAAAAGTCACTATAAAAGTAGATCATGATAACACAAACTCAAACACGCCAAAAACATTGCCTAAAACGCCACATATTGTCCAAAACGCCAAAAACTAAAAAAAAATGGCTAAGGTTATTGCATGGAGGTTTGAAGGGTCGGAGAGACGATTCATCATAAAGTTCTCTGATAGGAGAATGGTGAAGGTAAGGACAATCAAAGCCATACTTGGTATGGATGAAGGGGTTCAGAGGGATATTCTGGCCCTTGGGGTTCCAATGGCCAACGATTGTCAAAGAACTCGAACTGTAATAAGAAGATTGAAAATAAAATTTCCGGCAGAAGATGATGATGATATTTACGATACTCCTCTACCAACACTTAGCAGTTGGGTGATGCATGAAGAAGCAGGAACGGGGTGCAATATTCATTGCCAATGGAGGAAATGTTCAAGACAGGGAGGCTATTTCTAATTGAACAACTCTGTGATTTAGCACCTTCGAACAATGCAAAATCCAGGGTTGCAATGATATTCAAGAATAGGCTGCAGCAAAGAAGAGACGAGCTAATAGCATTATACGCCAATCTAAAATTTGATGATGATGAATCTCAAGAAAGTGATGAACAAAGCGATAGGTACATCTCTGATGTAATCCCATCCATAGAAGACTATTAGTTTATTTTGATTTCGTATTATTGTAATTTTATAAAATATTAATCTATGGTAATCAATTATTAACAAAGACCCCGAACGCAAAAAAAAAAAAGACCTAGAAAACGCCATAACGCAAAAAAATTAACTATGTGACACAAAAAGAAGTAATTCAACGAGACCAAATCGGGAAAAAAACAGTAAAACGCCTAGTAATTAATGATTCTAGTTAATGCCAAAATTATCTTGCACGCCAAAAATGAAGCAGGATGTCACACACGAAAATCGGGAAAAAAGAAGAATATTGAAAAGATAAAAAACCCTTCAGACCCTGATCATGTCCCGTGCCACGTGTTGGCCCAGGATACGTTCTCACCGTTTTCACACTTTTGGGCGTTTTCTACTGATCCCGTACCTATATATATGTGTGTGTTTATATAATATATATATATATATATATATATTATATAAACACACACATATATATAGGGTAAGGTTCATGCGAGAACCACCTTTATTGTGAGAACCGTGAGAACCAATGTGAACACAATCAAAAATACCTAAAAAAAACCCTAAAAAAAACCTAACCCACACCCCCAAGCTAAATGCTAAAAACTAACCCCCCCCCCCCACCCCCCCCCCCCCAAAAAAAAAAAAAAACCTAACCCCCCCACCCCCACCCCCCCCCCCCCCAAACCTAAACCTAAACCCCCTCCCCCACCCTTCAAAAACCTAAACCCCCCACCCAAGCTAAAATGCTAAAAACTAAACCCCCAAAAAACCTAAAAAAAATTAAAAAAACACACAAATTTTTTATTTTAATATTTTTCACATTAAAATCGCTACTTTCAGTAGCCAAATTTTTTTTAGTAACGAAATATAGCGATTTTTTTATAAAAAATATAAAAAAAATTTGTGTATTTTTTAGCTATTTTTAGGTATTTTTGATTGTGTTCACATTGGTTCTCGCGGTTCTCGCAATAAAGGGTGGTTCCTAACGGATCCTTCTCCTATATATATATTTATAGAAAAAGTGTACTGTACAAAATGACTTAACGTACGCTATGTACCCCATGTGAAATCGCATGTTATAAAATAACATGGATGAAATCGCATGTGATAATTTGGATGAGATCGCATGTTGGTTTTTTGTAACAATTTCGTATGTGATAATTTTGATGAAATCGCATGTTTTTTTGTAACAATTTCGCATGTGGTAATTTTGATGAAATCGCATGTTAAAAACCAACATGCGAAAATGTTATAAAAAACAAACATGCGAGTTCAATGTGGGATGAAGATCTGACAGCTGAGATGATCGCGTACGTAATGTAGAATAAGGGCTCTTGTACGTTAACCTAACTCTATAGACTATATATATAACTTAAGAAAACAAACAAACTAATAATACTGGGTGGAACAAATGATAAATAGATAAAAATAAATAAATAATATGAAGAAAACGAATAAATGATAAATCTAATAACACAAACTTATATAGAAAGAACGCTTACAAATTGTGAAAATGTTAAAAACAGGTTCCGAAGTTCCCCAAGGAAAATGTAGTCGTCACTTTTAGTTTGTAGGGTTCCATCCAATGTTTTTATAAGCGAAAAGTTCGGTCACTCAACTGGTTCATTGGTAGCATCAACAGGGGCGGATTTATGTAGAAAGTACGGGTTCCCGGGAACCCATTCGGTTTTTAATTTTTAGTGTAAATACTAGGTGTAGGACCCGTGTAACCACACGGGTAGGTTTAGTAATGATCGAAATCAAATACTAAAAAACAGATTACAATATATCATTTAAATTTTGGTCTTTAGTTCTATCTATACTATATTAGACCATGTTTTATAGATAAGTATTATTTTAGTTTAATCTTTTCTAATTAATTTATATATAATCCTCCTACTAAATATTATTTAGTTTAATTTCTTATGGATAATTATTATTTAGTTTAATCTCCTTCTCATTTATAATATTATTTATTAAACTAATATAGTAAATTACGATTTTAGCCTCTGTGGTTATATCATGGTGGGGGCTCAGATGTTAAAAAGTTATTTTTTGGTCTAAAATGGTAAAAGTGATATAACCACCGGGGCCAAAATCATAATTTACTCTAACTAATATTATTTATCATTTATACATTTACGGAATTTTTAATAATGGGTTAAATTTATTTATATCAATCTAAATTTTTATCTATTTATATCAATCTAAATTTTTATCTATACTATACTATATATTAAAACATTAATGTGTGACACATGTCGTTCATTGTAGGTATTTATTTAATGATTTTCTCGCCTCTATTCCAAACTTATCTTATATTAATTAAAGATATAATTTTTAAAGATATAATTTTTTTTTATTTGGTATATAAAATTATATTAAATTAGCCCGTACAATATGGTTCTTATATATATAACTTTTTATTATTTAATATATAAAATTATATTTATTCAACCCGTGCAATAAAAGAAGTTTTTAAAGATATAATGTTTTATTATTTAGTACATGTTAGGCCCTAAAGTGTGAGACTGGCGCATCAAATTAATACAACGAGCTATGGTTACGAGCTGGGCCATACCGGGTTAGTTTATATTAGGTTGTGGACCTTTATAGGTCACTTGGGCCAAGCTTTAGGCCATGTGGGCCAAGCAGGCCCAAGGGAAGCCCATGTAGGGAAGTGGGCTTGGTTGAGTATATAAACAAGTTTCTAACTTGTTTTAAAGTTGGAACCTCCATTGTTACAGAAATTCTAGAGAGCTAGTGAAGGAGGCGATTTTGGAGTGGTGTACTCATATCAGACGTTTTTGCTTGTTCAAGTAATAGCAATTGTAAAACCCGAGAGGATCTTTCAACGATATCAATGTTAACTTGTGTGATTGCGGAATCCAAACACAAGCGGATTCAAGAAAACGATAAAGTAAATAAACGCAATAAGCAAATCAAAACAATATCTTGCATTCACCTTAGAACGATGACTAATACAAGACACACCAAAAGATCTCGAGTGGCTTTTGTCTCTCTACCAAGCGATCAACCCTCTAAACATGACAAGGGTTTACTTATATACTGCCTATGATGGATCGAAACCAACCTAGGCCCACTCGAGATCACACTAAAACCCAATACATATATCCGACCCAAAACAACTTAGTTAAACATTACAAGATCAACCCTAAACTTTAGTATCTCTCAATGTATAAACCTTGAAGTTCCAACAATCTCCCCCTAGGTTTATGCATAGAGAGTCTTGAGACTTCAACTATCACGACCACCATCCAAACGATCTTTGAGCCCACCAAAACCTTTTGTGCGAATATGTATCGCTGAAGCAACAGCACCAGTCCATGCCTTTGCAATTTCTTCATATTTTTCAGTAGCTCTAATTTGATTGCGAGCTAACACTTCCAGATCTTCATAAGCAAGATTCAGCAAATCAACTTGATCCACCAAGCGAAAATTCACATCATCATCACAAACAATTACCGCCTGCCCTAGACGCTCATCATAAGTCCAAAAATGCAAAGACTTCAAAGCACCTTTAGGAATCTTTCTCACTAAAGGAATCACCTTCTCCTTATCAGTTGCAGGCCAGTGAACAATCTTCATTCGCTTGTTTGTATATGGATCTCGAACGCCTTTAGTTGGTTTGACAAGAGACTCTGCAGTATGCATAGAAGGAAAACCACGAAAAACCTCCCTCTTCAATCTCTCGAAAAACAAATAACCACGACCTCCAGGCTTGTCATCCACATAAGGTGAATTAGACAAGTTCGTCAAATCAATCTTTGTGAAAGTCTGGAACTGAGCTAGATTTTTGTACCATTCAACAGGTCCAACTTTTCTCTTTATCCACCATCTTCTACGATCATGATCGAAACCCCAGCTAACTACACCAGATCTATTTCCAACTTTATCATAGAGAGTTTCACCAACATCCATTAAATGATGAGTTACGTGAGCATCATCATCATCTGGATTAAGATTCTTGTTCTTCAGAATAACAAACTCCCTTTTCTTTTTTATTCTCTCAGCCTTTTCTTTGTCTGCAACTGGATCAGCAACTCTTTTGAAATATTGTTCCATAGCTGGACTTCTCTCAGCATCATCCTTTTCAAAAGCTTTTCTTCTGTTTTCAACATCAGCCGGATCAGAAAACTCTTGTCCAAACTTCTTTTCCAACTTTCCACGTAAATCATAAACCATAGTAAATAGCAAAATGACATCTCCTTGAAGCTGTTCAATTTGTTGATTCTTTTGCACTATAGTATCTTCAAGTTGGATGATCTTGGCGTCTTTATGAATTGAATCTTGCTCAACCACAATTAACCTTTTCTTCATTTCTCTCATACTAATAAAATCATCGTCATCGCTTGAATCATCATCAAATGGCATTCTAAACGGCTCTTCAGGTCTCTTACCACTTGAACTGCTAGGCACATCAAGAATAACTCTAGAAGGACCTGCAGATTCAGAAACACCAAGTGGCATTGTCTCAACAACAGTATCAGTATCAACATTTGTAACCTGAACATCTGCAGTGATGGTCTCCAAAACATCTCTTTGAGTGTCAGTGTTGAACTCAAAGATATCTTCAGTAGTGGTGGTGGTATCAGTAACATTCTTCTCAAAATCAAAATCATACAATCCATCATCATCTTCAGCAACATTCATGGATTGATCTTTATTTTGCTCAACATACATTCCGAGTCGAGGATCCCTCTTTTTCCCGCTTCAACGGCAATGAATCAGGATCCATTGGGTTCTCACTAGGCTCTTCATTAGATACTGTAAGATTGGAAGGAGGATTTCCCATCTTATCAGTTACTGACTTTATCAACAAAGCCAAACTCTCAGCAGTAATCACGGGCGAAACAGTAGAAACAGCAGTCTCAGCTTCCTTTTCAGGAGGAAGCTCTTCATCATCTCCTGAATCACACAAAATCTCTATGCCCTCATCATCAGAGTTAAGTGTTACTATCTCTATATCAGGCTCATCATCAACAACATCCTGAACATCATGCTCTTCAGCAACCATAGCATTCACTTGAACAGGTTGTACTATCACTGGATCAACAGCTACAACTTCAGTCTCTGCAAACCAACCAAATTTCTCCAAAGGAATTAACCCCTTAAACTTCTTTTTTGTGCCCTTCTTAGTGGTGAGAGCACCAAAACAAGAAGGACCCATAGGCTTTAGCTCCAAGGTGTCACCGGATCGCGTCAAATCAGAATAACGAGCATTGAAAATCATCTGTAAAAACATTGGATACATAATAAATTTATCCTTTCGAACTCCAGTAACGTTTCTCTTCATCCCTTCAAAAATGTAC
>JARYGA010056068.1:0-29498 GCA_030545235.1 Helianthus tuberosus
CGACCACGTAGAACATAAAATCGTGGCGGAAACATCGGGGAGTGTTGTAACAGAAATATTGTTCCACAACCATGGCAATTAAAGTTACATTTTATTTATCAAACAAGAGTGTTACATTGTCTTTAAACATGAAACCAAGAGTACATAACATAATTAAACTAAGTCTATTTTCGTTTTATGTCTCTAAGGCACAGGTCCGCCCTAATGTCACGATCATCATCCTAAGCGACAGCTCCTGAAAACACATGTGAAAATAGGTACGTCAGCATAAAAATGCCTGTGAGATACATAGGTTTAGTGAAAAATAGGATTCATGACTTGGGTTTTAAAAGATAGGTTTAATAAAAGTAGCCATGAATCTTGTTAAGTGCTTTCTTTTATAAATCGTATGAAAACTCGATAAGAAATCAGACTATATATAAGAATGGTGTATGGTTAATAAAATAACCGAGTAAAATGAGTTGGATAAAATAAACTGTTTTGTAAGACAATGTCTTGTGAAAAATAAGTTGTTTATGTAAAATGTAATATGTCAAATATTGAAATGATTTAAGTAACGCTACGACATGTAATATCATACAAGTACTTATATATAGGAAGTACCAGCGGCGTATCCACCATGCTTGTATCATATTACACACGCCTCGTTACTCAAATCACTTACCCAAACCAACCATCATTGTAACTTGTTCATGTATAAATCAATTGCCAAGTGTTATTGTGTAAACCATATCAAAATGTCTATGTCTAATGTAAATCACTAAATGTTTATATCAATGCCAAAATGTCTATGTCAAATGTCAATTATGTAATATGTAACCAAAATGTCATGTATGGAAAGTGAAATATGTATCAACTAACCATAGGTAAAAATGCACAAAGCAATGTATTGAAGTAAAACGTGGTTTAAATCAATGTTATGTTTTGTGGAAATGCATGCTATACTGAATACAAACATTTATGCGGTATTGTTATAATGCATACATTCAAGCCTTGTGACTGTGGTGATAGACCTTTAAACAAATTAAAGGTTTATCTGTGTTATGTTTATCGAATTCGGTCATTCCTTCCATCCAAACATACCTAGGATGTTAGGAACGGGAGTTGTCAATTCCTATGGTACCACTACCTACTAACGAATGGCGTGATCAATGTTAATGAATGTATATTGTCCCATTTGAACAAACCAAATGTCATACCAAAATGTAAGCATGTGATGAATAACAAATGTACTAAGTATGCTTAGAATGGACATACATAGCATAAAATGTAATGTAAAACAATGTACTAAGTATGCACACAATGGACATACCTAGCATGAAATGTAATGTAAAACGTTGTACTAAGTATGCACACGATGGACATACATAGCAAGACAATGTAATGTAAATCATGTACTATAATTGTACTAATGAACATAGCAAGTATATGATGTGAAAACATGGAAAGCATGAAAGTAACAAGTAGGCACATGTGTTTCACCCCAAAACAGTTTGAAAACAGTAAAAGAGGGGTCTATGTACTCACTTAAGATTGCTTAGTAGTCCTTGAATAATAACCAAACAATGCTAGAGATCACGAAAATCAACCGGCACCTAATATAGATAACTATGTTAATAAACCGGACCTAAATCGGAGGATCGAATAGAATGAGGGTTCGTAAACCAAACGAGTATAAGAACTCATGTAGTATGGTTCAACAAAGCCTACATTCTAAAATTAAACTTAACCTAAGTGCTTACGACCCATTACGACCCGTTTAGATAGCTTATGCTACTTTAACGCGTCGTTCGCGTGAAACGCTTTCGGAATGCCTAACTAGTCCTATGATAAGTAAAATATGCCTTAACATGTCTAATATTGTTACCAAATCAGTTTAGATACCAAAAGTTATGTTACATATGCTTAATATGAATTTTGGCGTAAAAATGGCATTTTGGTCATTTACCTAAGGCATATATACTATCTATCATACACCTACTCAAACGATGTGACCATAAGGTATAACCTCGGAAGGTTATTCCCTATACAACTATGGTTACCTAATATGTTTGATCGGATCCTAATGATCGACCAACTGGGTCGGGTTCGAAAGTATAAGCGATTGTTTAGATCGCTTACCTTACGACCCTATATAAGCACTAAACTAAAAGTGACGAGCTAAGCATGTTAAAACATGCTTAACTAAGTTTAGAAAATAAGTTTGGTATCAAAACAAACGGTTTTGATACCCAAGAGTAGTTTGGTTACAAAATACGCAAGAATGCGCATTTTGGCCGAAACTACGACTCCTCACTGAGCTAAGATAACGTGGTAATCAGTAGGTATAGTCACTAGGGACTATAACCATCGTGATTACACTCACGTTATGAAGTTCAAACGAACTTCGCATTGACCATAAACTTGGTCAACGCAGAAAGTCAAACAAAGTTCGACTTTAATGCTAAAAGAGTAAAAGAACGAATGAACACTTACAAAGGGTCCAAGAACGGAAGTTTTGAATCCGAATACTCTCAGGTATGAAGTGTTAAACACAACAACTTAGAGAGCAAATTCAGATTTCAAAGGTGTGGGTTTTTGGGGTTGAGATCATGGGGTATTTATAGGATTTCTTGAGCCGTTAAGATCGTTTATCGTAAACCGTGCTTCAATCTCATCCCTACATTTGTTGAAATGCTAAGGTATATCAAATTGGCCCCCCATTATCAGGAAGAGGCAAGTGCAGAAGGGTTAGGGAGTGCTTAACAGTTGTTAACAGCTGTTTAGAAGTTTCTGATGTGCTGGGAGTCCCTTACGGACCATAAGGTTGAGGGCTTACGGTCCGTAAGCCATCAAATTTGCTGAAATGACAGTTTTAGTCCCTGCAGCCCCAAAACTTGGTTTTCGATGCATTTTTGACACGTTTAAGCCCCGTTAACCCCATTTCAAAGCTCTAAAATGAAGTTAAAGTATAGGGAACTTAAGATGTGCTCAAAAATATCTCGGATGTCGGTTCGTTTGGTCCTACGGTTGCGTTGTTCGGTTAATTACGACGGAAGTTGTAACGGACGCAAAAACGATCCAAATTGCGCGACGAATGGATTTTTCTCATGCCAAACACTAAAATAAAATATTTTAGTTCTTACATAAATTTTTGGATGTCCGGATGTATTCAAAATGTAAGTTATGCGCGAAAGTGCAAACTTGTGCACTTTTTGACGCTTTTAGTCCCTGAATGAGCCAAAAGTTTATTTTAGCACACCGAACCCCTCAAAGCCTATTTATAAGCTATGTAAAGGATATTTATGGTATGTTTAACTTATGGTCATGTTCCATAATGTCTGTTCTTGTACGAATCATCATACTTTCGCAGTTTGTCAAATTTAGTCCCTGTAGGCGAATTAACTTGTTTTTGCCATACCAAAGCCTTCAAAACTTATTTCTAAGTGATGTAAAGGTTATTTAAGGTATGTTAAGCATATGTTGATGTTCTAGAGTATTTGTTGCATAAAAATGGTTAAGTTTACACACCAGTTTGCGTATAACTCTCCAGAAAGCGATGTAGAGTTTGAAATTGAACAAAAGTCAAAACATGAAAAATGTCAAACATAAACAAACAAATATTGGGATCAAATAACATTGTTTTATTGATAATTGAACTGGTCACAATGATTACAAGCACAGATGTTACATCCGACGCCTCCGTAGTATCACCAGATGACACTGCGATAGCTTGATTAACCTTCTTGGTAGGATTCTTTGAGAAAAATCACTCCAAGACTCGTTTGTCGTTGATTTCAGCGGCCAGGCGATAAGTTTCCTCGATGGTAGCAGGTCTTGCAGCTTCGACAAAATCGCCCACACAATCCGGTAAGGCACGAATGTACTTCTTGATAGCCTTTTCTGGAGTGTCGACTTGACTTGGGCAGATGATGCTAAGCTGTTTGAACCTTGCTGTGAGGCCAGCATTGTCACCTTCGACTTGCTTGATTTCCCAAAATTCGTTCTCCAGTTTCTGGATTTCGTGGGGAGGGCAGTAATCTTCCTTCATGAGTTCTTTCAGCTTATTCCAAGAGTGAGCATAAGCTGCGTAGATCCCACGTTTGTTACACACGGCTGTCCACCAGTCGAGTGCTCGCGATTGAAATACTCCGGTAGCGCAAGTAGTACGAAAATGCTTGGGGCACCCAGTCTGACGAAGGGTAACCTTGATAGAATCGAACCACTGGAGTAGCTGAGAAACACCTCCTTCACCCGTGAAGACCATCAGGTTACAGGCTTTGAACTGTTTGTAGAGGAAAGTAGGTTGCGGCGCTTCTGTCTTAGAGTCTTCCGCAGTTTGAGAGTTGCTGAGAGATTGAACCTAAGTGACAATATGAGGAATCACTTTGGCCATTTCCTTGGCCACCAGCGAGGCAATCCTCTGATCGGTGTTGCGTCTGGCTCTTCTCCTGTCTGCTCGTGGTGGCACGGAATCGTTTGAAGACATCTAGACAGAGAGAGATTTGGAGTGAGATTCGATCATAATGATTTTGAGTTTTGCGATGCGATTTGAGCGCGTTCAAAAGTTGTTGCAGGTAGTATAGTAATACGTATTCACATAGGAGCCACATAGGAAACACGAAAATCCTAAGTTCTCACACATAAGCGATTTCATTTGTATATAGATATATAGTTGCGACATTTACTCAGATGGTTGTATATGTCACACCCCAACCGATGGCGGAATCATCGGGGCGCGGCACTAGGCGAATCAGATTGCTCAAGAGAATCCGTAACAACTATATTGAGATAATATTTTAATACATTCGTTATCCCATACTAACAAATAATACAATCACATAAGTTATCATAGATTTCTTGTCCTCTCGAACAATACAAATCCGACAACCTAGATTTTAGTTGAGTTTCTAGACTTCCTAGCTTGATTTGATATAGCCTGCGATCTAACCTGCAACATACGTTAAAATATTTGTCAATACAAAAGTATTGGCGAGTATACAGGTTTGATATGTATAGCGTAATGGATAAAAGTGTAGCGAAATTCCATATGCATAAACGTAACATACGACATATGTACTCACAAAGCTGATACTACCAACTAAGTCCTCGATGCTCGAATATGCGATGGCAAACTAGACCCCGTCGGGCGCAATAGTACTATACTAGTCATGGTGGGACGTCGCGAGTATAAACCCTAGCACATATGCAACTAGCATCACGTATATCTATGCATAACAGTTATTCGCAAGTGATAATTCGATTGATTGAATAATTCGTTTGATAAGTTTGATTTGTTAGAAACGTATGTTACACCCAAAATGCGATTAAAAAGGGTTCAAGTATACTCACAATGCGTATTTAGCGAGAATACAACTTGATTGAGTCGGTTGCGAGTACGTCTGCGTTAATCATTGAAGGATATAGTAAACGATGCACGGTTAAGCGAGAATAGCATCGAAAAGTCAGTTATCCGGTCGGATGGTGCTCATCCGTTCGGATGGGCTCATCCGATCAGATGACCATATGGATCGGATGGGCTGGTCCGGTCGGATAGCAGTGGTTCGATCAGATGGACTGTTGTCCGATCAGATGGCAGCCTGTCCGATCGGCTGGGCTGCTGTCCGATCGGCTGGGCAGCCTGTCCGATCGGCTGGGCTGCTGTTCGATCGGCTGGCAGCCTGTCCGATCGACTGGGCTGCTGTCCGATCGGCTGGCAGCCTATCCAGCTGATATTCAATAAATTTTGAAGGTTTTTCAGCGGTTTTGATTGGGATGGTGTTCCTTCATGCTAAACAACCGAAATTCCATCAAGTCTGACCCGTTCTAACGGTCGGGAACCACCCCGTTCCATCAGATCTGGCCGTTCTTGATGGCTTTTCTCAAGTTTAACCTGAATTCACACTCATTATGGCTAGGAAACTTAGGTTTGGTGAGACTTATT
The DNA here is from genome assembly GCA_030545235.1 of Helianthus tuberosus. Lineage (NCBI taxonomy): Eukaryota > Viridiplantae > Streptophyta > Magnoliopsida > Asterales > Asteraceae > Helianthus > Helianthus tuberosus. The sequence goes on from JARYGA010056068.1 coordinate 5,924, forward strand.
ATAAAACAGGTGAAATTACTTAGATCCGAGCTGTTTATGGTAAGAATGAGGTCACACTTTGAAGTTCATGTGAACTTAGGGTGACATCATCTTCAAGGCACCTCGAATCCTTAAGAATCACACCATTTCTTGATTAGAAAACCTAGATTTAGGCTTGTTTTATGTAAAAACGCATGGAAATCACTCAGATCTGAGTCGTTCTTGTCTGGGATGACATCACCCTTGAAGTTCATAAGAACTTCATGGTGACAACCCCCTAGGATGCCCAAAATCCAGAGATTCCATGGTTAAAAGTGGAGATTTAGCAGGTAGAAAGGTGTAGAATTGGTTATAGATCAAGGAAGTACAAGATTTGAGTTAAAAACTTACAAGAATCGCGAGGAATCGAGAGATAAAGGGGTTGGAACTTCTGGTCGAGCAGCAACAGTGAAAACAAGTGTGTTTGGGGTGAATGAGGGGTATTTATAGGAAAGGAGGGCAGGTTGGCCCGGATCGGACGGCCCGTTCGATCGGTCGGCATGACCGTCCGATCGGTTGACATGCCAGTTCGATCGGCTGACATGCCTGTCCGATCGGTTGGACCATGTCTGTCCGATCGGTTGGTCCATCCGATCGGTTGGCATGTCCTGTCTGATCGGTTGGACTTGTCCTGTCCGATCGGTTGGACATGTCAGTCCATCCGGATGGCCACTCCGGTGCGATGGATTTCTCCGTTTTTGATCGTTTCGATAGCTTTCGAAGTTCACGCTTTTCGTAGTTAATTTATATTGTTATTATATATGTATATATATCACTAAGGGTCATATTTATGTATCCATATTCCAAAGTTTCGATATAGCAATAGGTTTCCGATTCGAGTATTCGATTATTAGCGACGTTTCACGGCCACCAAGGAGGGTAGTATAGGTCCTCTCTCGACGTCATCATGAATGTTATTGCGAGTTGTGCCACAATGACTGACGGGGTACCATTCACTCGTATTGTCATCATCGTCACGACGACTTGAGCTATAGCACTCACCCGAGAGTCCTTGTTAGCGTTAGTTGTTTGCGTTCGACACACCACGGCCACTGAGGAGGGTAGAATAGGTCCTCACTCAATGCCTCCGTGAGTGTTAGTGTCTGTGATAATAGTGTATAGTATAGCAATATTGTATTTCGAGAATATGCGATTATCCTTCGAATGGCGATATATACGATATAGTTACATTATGATCCGAATTTCTAGTGCTAGGCGTAACGAGTATATCGAGTAGTAACAACGCACAAAAGTGCGGGTTTTTACAGTATAGATAGCGCGAGGACGCGATGAAAAGAGAGGGCGAGTAGTTAGACTTTAATTTTGTTGCGAGCGTTCGGTTTTCGTTTTAGATTGTGATGGCTGTGCGAGTTGTGCATTCATAAAGCGGGGAGCGAAAAGTTGATAAATCAAGAAATCGTTAAAACGTAAAATTTAAATCGTAAACACGTAAGCGTATAATAAGTTTAACAAGCGTAAAACCGGCGAATCGTAAGATAAAAAATTAGATAGAATACCCTGGGTGTTTAGGCGTCGACTACCCAAGTACTTCAACAATACTAAGCGAGTTCGTGCACGCGCGTTGACCTAGTAGACTATGCTTCCACTGGGATGCAGCTCATGGCATTCGTCCTTCTATTCATCACGCGGCTTGAGTCCTTGATATAGCTGAATCCTTAGTGAGAGCTTTTCGAAAACCATTTTTGGGAATGGAACGGGTCATTAAGGTATGGGTTTCACCCGTGACTTAACAACTTCGTTCCCGCCTGTGGTTGTGCTCATCGAAATAAATTCGAGAGTTCTACTAGATTGAACTGGAGATTTCCGTCGAGTTATGGATGTCACTCCTGACTCAACAGAAAGTTCTCGTTCTAGAATAATATGCTGAGTGAGGGACCTATCGAGAGTTCCCGGTTTTCACACCTCATCTCGACACGATCACTCGTTGATGTGATGCGAGTACTTTAAAACGCGTGTATTGTGTTAGCCTTAGAAAAGGCAAATAGTATTAAGCCTTAGGGAAGGCTTCCCTTGTGCGAGGCTGTAGTATGCGGTGTTCACACAAAGATGTAGTTTTATCGAGTTCGACTGAGAGTATCAAAGTAGGCCCGTACAAACACCACTGGGTTCGCACGAGGCGGCCTGTTGGTACTTAGACTATAGACTAGGCCAATTCTAAGACTTCAACCCGGACTAGGCCGAGTCATAAATTTCACCTAATTCCCTATAGTTATGGCTCTGACACCAATCTGTCACACCCCAACCGATGGCGGAATCATCGGGGCGCGACACTAGGCGAATCAGATTGCTCAGGATAATCCATAACAACTATTTTGCGACAATATTTAATGCGTTCATTATCCCATAGTAATAAACAAATATAATCACATAAGTTATCACAGATTTCATATTCTCTAGAACAATACAAATCCGACAACCTAGATTTTAGTTGAGTTTCTAGACTTCCTAGCTTGATTTGAGATAGCCTGCGATTAAACATGCAACATACGTTAAAATAACGTCAATACAAAAGTATTGGCGAGTATACAGGTTTGAGATGTAATAGCGTATTAGATAAAACTGCTGCGAATTTCCTACACACATAAACGGGATACACGACATATATACTCACAAAACAAATACTACCAACTAAGTCCTCGAGCTGCGATGGCGATTGCTAACTAGACCCCATCAGGTGCAATAGTACTATACTAGTCATAATGGGACAACGCAAGTATAAGTCCTAGCACATATGTAACTAGCATCACGTATAACTATGCATGACAGTCATTCGCATGTGATAAATAGTTTAAGCATTTGATGTGTTGTGATTTGATAGAAACGTATGTCACACCTAAAAGTGCGGTAGGCAAAAAGGGTTCAAGTATACTCATAGTGTGCGTTTAAATAAATAAACACAATCTGGATTGGATTGAATGAGAGTGCGATGTAATAGCCTGGAAACAGTAGCATAAGTCGTTGAGTTGCGTGTAATAGCGTATCGGTGAGATGTTGGTTCGAAGAGTAGTTCGATCGAATGACCCTTCGTTCGGATGGTCATCCTATCGGATGACCATTCGGTCGGATGGTCATCCTATCGGATGACCATTCGGTCGGATGGTCATTCGATTGGAATTGTGTTTGAAGTGTTGAGAGACAAGTCACTCTAACGGATAGCCATTCGATCAGATGGTCATCCGATCGGATGGCCATTCGAGTGAATGTCCTGTTCTTTAAAAACTTTTGAAGTTTTTGTTGTAGTATAAGTTAAGTCCTTCGATCGGATGGCCATCCGTACGGATTGCCATTCGATCGAGGGGTCATTCGAATGAGGGTCACAAGATTACAACTCCTGGCCAAATTGTCATCCGATCGGATGGTCATCCGATCGGATGGTCATTCACCAGGACTGGTCATCTTGGAATTTGGTTAAGTGTTGAATGCTCACAAAGCAAGCCACCTGATCGGATGGTCGTTCGATCGGATGGCAATCCGATCGGACGGCTATTCGCTCGGTAACCTGTTTTGCTGGAAATTTATAAAATTTGTTTAGTAAGTTCTGCGTTTGGATCGAGACGGTATGATGACGTGCTAAACGACGGAACACCACTAAGTCCAAATTCCCGTCCGATCAGTTAACTGTTCTTAGCGGTTGTTCATGTTTAACCCGTGAATCGGTCGTCTTTTCGTTAGGAATCCATTCTCAGTCCGGGTTTTCACCAGAGAACCCGAACAAGTCCAGATTCCAACGGTTTTGAGTGAGAAGTGAAGAAAATGGAAGAAAAGTTTGAAACACTCAAAAGTTGTTTAGATTTAGGTGAAAATAATGTTTAAACTTTGTAGAAATCACTTAGATCTAAGTTGTTCTTGGTGGAATGAAGTCACACCTTGAAGTTCCTAAGAACTCCATGATGACATCATCCTAGAACACCTCAAATCCGCTGATTTCACGGTTAAAAGTTAAGATTCAAAGGAGAAAATGATGAAGAAGTGAGTGTGGATCATAGAAGTACAAGATTTAGGGAAGAAACTTACAAGAATCACGAGAAATCGAAGGAAAAGTGGGCTGGAGGCGCTGGTCGAACGAGTGAGATGTCACATCACTGTTTGTGATGTGACATGAGGTATTTATAGGATTCCAAAAGAGATCGAATGGTCATTCGATCGAAGTGGCTCGGCGAGTTAGGTTTCGATGTTTCGGTTCGTTCGTTGAGCGTTGCGATAGTTTTGTTCACACATATACATATATATTTATTATAATTAATCATCGAAGGTCGTATGTATGTATTCATATTTCCTAGTTTGCGTTGCATTCTGCCACGATGATCGAAGGGGTACTACTTGCTCGTATTGCCATCATCGCCACGATGACCGATGGGGTAGTACTCACGCGTAATGTCATAGTTAGCGTTAAGGTTTGCGTTGTGATGTGATGTAATATGCGATGTGTTATGCGAAAATAGCGTTGGAATAATGTAGTATGCGATATAGTTACATTATGATCTGAATCTCTGGTGCTAGGCGTAACAAGTATAGCGAGAGTAACAGTGCACAAACGTGCGGGTTGTTACATATCATGGAGTTTAGTAGCTTACATATGGGGTAGCTCCCCATGGCATGGTATAAATGAGTAATTAAACAACAAAAGTTTTTGGGAATAAAACTCGAAAACTGTGAATTCGTGAACTCGCCAACTTTATGTTGACACCTTTCTGCATGCTTTGCAGGTTGCTCGTTACAGCTTTGGACGGACATTGCAATTGGCGGGAGTGTGTGGTTTGTAAGTTTCATGTTAACGTATAATTAAAGAACTTGTGGTTTTAAATTATGATGGGTTTTCTTTACATTTCCGCAACTACATTAAATTGCGTTTTTCGATATTTAAACATAGAAACAAATCGTGTTAATTGGGAAAAATTTATAACATACGCAAATGATTCAACATGATTAGTGGTTAGGATCCTGGTCACTCACACGCCTTGTGGTAGTATTCCGCATGTGGATTTTGAGGGGGTGATAGATTGGTATTAGAGCCTTTGGTTATAGTGAACTAGGTTCAAGATATAAAATATTTTTAAGACGTAAAATATTTTTATATGAAAACCAGACTATAACCGTTCTTTAATTAAAACCACAATGACACCACACTCCGGATTGCAAGGTTCGTCAGACTCAGATGCTCACCTGGTAATTGTAAGCTATCAGCATTTACCTGTGCATGACATATATGTGTAAATGTGTATGTGTATATTTAGCAAATATGTGTAAATATATAGGTGTATGTTTAGCATTCAATACTGTGATTCCTACGAAAACTATGCCAACCTGGTATGCGCCAAGTAAGAGTGGATTCTCCTCACCTTGATTCAAAACCACAACACACTAAGAGCAAGGAACCAGTTATTCCTAACCCTCGTCCTCACATTTCCCGATTTCATTTCTGGGCTAGAACAAACCGACGAGATGAATGTATAGGAGCCCGCTGCGGATCCTAGATGTGTTGGTGCACTACATCTGTCGACTTCGTCTTGTATCGAGTCTTAGTCTTAGAATGTTAGATTAGGGCACGTTTTACGAGAAAACAGGAGATTGTATGTATTTTAGGTAGAGGTTTCGCTCATATGGTCTTAGTGAGAAGGTTTCGCTTATTTGAACATAGGTTTCGCTTATGTGTACATATGAGGTTTCGCTCATATGGACACATGTCCCTTGGAGCGAAACCACAAGTCTATAAATAGGTGATCTCATGAGCGAAACCATAGAGATCAGTCCCTTGTATTCCACGCCGACGTGCTGCCGGTGTGAAGATCAAGCTGTAATCGTTGTCATATCAATACAATCAGTGGTTAAAGTAAAGAATCAGCTATTTCTATCTCCGTTTCATGTTTTCCGCACTTGAAACGAAGTTGAACACCTCTGAACGACTCGTTCGGGTCAGAATCACGATCCTACAAGTGGTATCAGAGCTCAGGAGGAGGAGTTCTGCAGAGATTAGCTGGAATTTATCTTGTTTTCTTGCTTCTACATCTTCTTTCATCAATTCAGAAAATTTTACCGGTCAGAATTTGTTCAAATTTTCACAGACTGTGCGCAATTGAACATAGACAAACCCTTGAAAATTTCGGACCAAATTACGGACTAAAAATGGTTGAAATTACCTTCGAACTTGGTTCCGCTTATCTGGACATAGAGTAGTTCCGCTTATCTGAACAGCATATTTCGCTCTTGTGTCATCTTATTGAGAGGTTCCGCTCCAAATTACCTTGGTAGTTCCACTCTTTTGTCATTCTAATAGAGGTTTCGCTCCAAGTGCATATAAGAGATTTCGCTCATCTGTACATCAGGGTTTCGCTCCAAAGAACATCAGTAGGTTCGCTCATTTGACATCAGGGTTTCGCTCCAAAGGACATCAAGTAGTTTCGCTCATAAGGACTACCTGATTTCGCTTTTGTGTCATTTGTTGACCTATTTCGCTTTTGTGACCACCAACAAGACATGGTTTCGTTTTTGTGTCACCCAAAATACACCTTTCGCTCATAGGACCTCTTGGTTTCGCTCTTGTGTACACCTTAACCTTGGTTTCGCTCTTGTGTACACCATAACCTTGGTTTCGCTTTTAAGGACACATCAACATCCTGATTTTGCTTTTAAGTACACTTTAACCTCTAATTTCTCTCATAAGTGCCTGTGTTTGAACAACGTGCATTAACAATGGATACTGAGTTCTACAACGCTTTTGCTACATCCCCGGCTAGTCCATCCGACATTACTAAAACCATGACAATGGAGAATGAAACCGGAACAATGCAAAAACCCCCGAAACTTATGGGAATTGAAGATTATCACGGATGGAAGAAACGGTTTGAGAATTGGGTTCAGGCGAATCATTTAAAAGCTTGGGAGAGCATCGAAACTGAATATGAGAGGCCAAAGAATTCAGTGGGAGTCGGTAAAATCATTTTAGAATTCACGGAGCAAGAAAGAGAGAGTTACAAATGAGAAAAGATGATTATCAATTTGTTACAACAAGCTGTTAAAGAAGATATATTTGTGTTGCTTCAACATGATGAAAACGCTTATTCTATTTGGGAAGCTCTTGGAAAGAAATTTGAGGGAAGTACTGAAATGCTACAAAGTAAAGCAGCTTTGTTGAAAAAGGAATTTGAACTATTTACGTGTATGCCTGGTGAAACAACAAAGAGTCTTATTGAAAGATACTGTCATCTTGTACGCACTATGTCACAGTTGAAGATTACAAAAACTCCAGCAGAATGGGTTGAAAAGCTTGCTGATGCGTTACCACAACAGGAATGGGGTACATATCTGATGATATTGAAAAATTCCGGACAGTTTAGAAGATTATCGATTGCACAGTTTATAGAGAAGTTGGAGGCACAGGATCTGGAGCAGCAGAAAATTGCTAGAATGAACAGTTCTACTCATCAACAAGATATTAAATTGTACTATAAAGGAAATGTTCAAACTGCTGAAGCAAGTCCAAAGATACAAACTGCATTTAGTGCTGGAAATCAATCTACACCAAGCAGTCAAGGATCAGTCAACACTAGTGGGTTCTCAACGGTGAATCCTCCAAGTGTTCAAAGTTCATCTGCTGGAAATGGGCATTTAATTCAGTGTAATGTAGCTCTACATCTTCAAAATGGTCAAAATTATTCTGAAAAAGTTGTAAAGCATCATATGGGATTATTGGTCACTGCATTAGAGTCTTATGAAGGGTTGATTGCCGGAAGAATTGGTAATCCGATGCTCACAAAGGAAGATTATGACCAAATCGATGTAGAGGAGCTGGAACTGATGGATATTAAATGGGCCTTAGCTAGTGTTTTGAGGAGAGCAGAAAAATTTAGATTAGTTACAGGAAGAAATGATTTCTTGGATGCAAACCTTTCTAATCTAGGATTTGATAAATCTAAAGTTGTCTGTTTTCGTTGCAGGGAGAAAGGCCACTTTAAAAGAGAATGCAAGAATCAGGAACCGAGAGGAGCAAAAGAGTCGTCTGGGAAAGATGATTATTATAGGAAATCCATTTATCAACAAATTACTCATCTACCACATCAACAAAAAGATCCACAAACGGCACATGGAAGAATGCTTGAAGATGCAAACAAGAAGGCTTACTATGGCATCATGGATCAAGATGACGAGAAAGTGGCTGATGGTTTTAGCTGGGACAAGTACATTCCAGCTGATCCTAATGTTAAATCTTTTATTGCACATATTGTTCAAAAGCCAAAAATGTTAAAGGAATGGATGGAAGTGTTATATGATAAAGAGAAAAATGAAGATGAAAGATCTGTTTCATCTGAAAACAGTTCATCAGAAACAAGTGATAGTGATGAAGAGATGGAACAGATAAATTTGGGAAAAACTCATTTATCTTCTGACACTTTTGAATTTTATTTTGCAGATAAATTGAAGAAACTGAAAGAAAGGAAAGCTGCAAAGGAAATGAAAGAGGTCAAAGTGATTGAGAAGATTGTGGAAGTTGAAAAGATAGTTGAAGTCGAGAAGATCGTTGAAATCACAAAACCCTGTCTTACATGTTTAGAGTCTTGTAAACAATGTATAGAGAAAGATGAGAGGTTTAGTGAGTTAGAAAAGTTGAAAGAAAAATTGTTGTTTGATGTAAAGAATTTGAAAAAGTCGTATGATGTATTGAACAGACATGTGAATAGTCTGGAGAAGACTAACTCTGATAGAGAAAAAGCTTTGAAGATGATGAATGCTACCATGATGACAAAGCAGAAAGAGATCAACTTGTACATAGAAGAATGTGCAAAGTGGAAGAAAGATTTGGATAGTGAAACAACTGAAAATGAAAGAATCAGAAGATTGCTGCAAAGTTACAAAGGTTGTGACTACATAATTGATAGAATTTATCCAACAGTTGAAGGATTTGAAGCGTTTAAAGGTGAAGAAACAAAGCCAAAGAAGAAAAAGGATACTGGTAAGAAACAGGATGTCTGTTATAATAAGTGTCCGCCTCCGATTTGGGAAGGGTACTCGCCTAGAAAACCTAACGAGGAAGAACTAAAACAGGCGGTCAATATTAAATTAGAATCCGAGATAACCGATGTTTTACCTGACAATATTGACATCACGTTCACAGCGTCCAACACAGATCATGAGTCCGAACTGATAAAACGAGTGGTCGATCAGGTGTTGGATAAAGATGAGGAGTCAGAGTCAAATTCCGAATCTGAAAGTTCGTGTCAGTCAGTCGGGAGTTCGAGTTCGTCCGAAAAGAGTTCAAAATCGTCGGAAAAACGGGTTTATAGTAAAGAATTTTTGTTGTCAAAATCTAATTTGAATGATGAAACATTTGAAGTTGTATATACTTTGAATGATTCTGACAAATTATATTTTGATAAAGAGCATCCAATAAGAGGTGTCAAAACTGATTTGATAAAAAAGGTTTTCAAATTAACAGAAATTAATATTTCTGAAATAAAAGATGAAAATTTTAATGTAAAACCTAAACCTTACACCTCAAGAGTACAACAACGTTTTAACAAGAAAAAGGGTTACAATTCTGGTTCTGGTTTTCAAAAGAAACCAAACCACAATCGTAACTACAAAAAGAAAGGACTTGGTTTTATTCCACCTGAAAACTATAAAAATGAAAAAATGTTCGAGATTATAAATAAAAAATGACATATGTTGCAGGAACTAGCCATGAAGAAGAAGCAAAGAGCTCATTCTGGAAACAGTCAAACCAGGAGTTTCTTGCTGAAAAGATGAAGAATGGAGCTTATCAAAGGAAAGAAACAAGAACCTGTTACAGATGCAATGAAGTTGGTCACATTGCATGGAACTGTCCGAAAGCGACAAATACAAAACAGGGAGTTTCTGGAAAACTGAAAGAAGTTATTGTTGATAAAACCGAACTACCAACTGAAAAATTTAAAGTTTTCAAAAATTCAACATTTGAAGTTGGTGAGTGTTCGAAGAGATTTTACAGGCGAAGTGTTAAACTTGACAACCAAAAATGGGTTGTTAAGAAATCTGATGTAAAATCTGGCGATGAATCTGATTCCACAAAATCAGAGGAGCCACAGTTTGATGAGAGTGATGAAAACTCAGTTCCTTCAATGGATGATGAGAACTTTCCACCATTGAGGACTGAAAATTTTAAAAGGAAAACTGGAAAGTCTGAAATCTCAAATCAGGGTTATTCTAAGAAGGATAACTTTGATGTTGAGAAAGCGTTTAATGGGAAAGTTAAGAAGATTTTCGGAAAAATGGTTGAAGGGAAAGTGAAAGGGGTAAAGGAGTTTTATGCTAAAAAGAAAGCAACTTACACTCCAACTGCTTCTGAATTGAAAACACCCAAGGCTGGTCAGGCTTGGGTGGATATTTTCTTTCATTGAAAAACCTGACTTGCCGGAGATCCCAAGTTTATATCGTGGATCAGGAATCGGCATCATTCATATTTTAAAGTGTTTGTATGAAAGTTGTTAAAATTGTTAAAATTTTTACAGGTTAAGTGTGACTTGCCGGAGCTTCCAGGTTGGTAAGTGTGAAGCAGGAATCAGCATCTTTGTTGGTAAAATGAATTTGTGTAGATGTGATATTACTACAAGATTGGTTGATGAAGGTTTATTTTTTCAAATGGTTAATCAAGGTCATTAGGTTGAACTTGATTGGTCCATACTTACAAGTGGTATTTGTAAGACAATATGATGAACCAAACCCCTAACTTTACTAGTGGTAAAATCAACAAAACTTATTTTACGGAAAAATCATTTTGTTAAAACAAACTTAAGTGTTTTGAAATCATAATGAGAAAATAGTTTTGTGAAAGGGGGAGTTCTGATTGTTTATGCCAAGTGGATGGCGATTTGAAGCGATTCGATATCGGTTGTCAAGTTTTTGTACAGTTTGTTTTCAATTTTTCTTTAATGTGTTTGCATTTTAGGGGGAGTATACATTTTTCAGAAAATCCAAAAACATTTGAAAATTTGAAAAAGGCAAAATCATGATAAAATCAAAAATGAGTTTTGTTGACAAAGAAGAGGAAATGATAGTACATCAGTAGACAGTCACAGTATGTGCTAAGGAATTGTATTGATTAAATAGCGTTAAACAGTCTCACTGATGATATGCCGATAGGTTTTCACACATTTAGTAAACTTTTTCAGGATATAAACTTAAATTCAAACTTGCTTATTTCGTGGGGAACACTACTTGGATATATAGGTAACCCCTGAAATCTCGTTTGAAAGGTCTCTCTTTCTGAGATACTAGGTCTTTATGCTCAGTGATATCTGGGGTATTATCCCAGGACTTCTGATTTTGCGGAAGCAATGGCCTAGTCCCCGGAGAATACTTTCTGCTTGCTTGAAATATAGCGCCGCCCTCAGCAAATTGATGAAACAATAAAATTGATAGTCATTGTTGTTGTAATCAAAAGATCCTCTAAAGGGGACCCACCAAAAGTCGAAGCCTTCATCTCTCTGCGTATCGAAAGATCGACCTGAGCTCTCACGGCCCTCGCAATTTAACCCCTTACAGATATCATCTGTGGTATACTCACCTGTAAGACTGAATATTGGGATCTGGATACGGGAGTATATTCAAGAGGTGGGACACATGAATGAGTTTAAGTCCTTAAAACACCTAAATCATATCCTGAATCAGTTGAAATTTGTGTGAGAATTTAAGTGGATCAGTATATCGGCAATCTAAGTGAATTGTTTAATTCTTAATGTGTATCTAAGCTCAACGGTACTTGTGACTTGTCAAAAACTGATACGATCCTCTTGCACGAACTCACAAAAATATTGTCTGTATATATTTCTTTATTGCATTTCTTTCATTAAAAAATCCAAAAAGATTTTGTGTGTGTTTTAGCATAAACTTTTGAAAAAGTCAAAAAGATTTTCGACAACTGATGTTGAAAAGCTGATTTTCAAAATTCCAAGTGCTAAACATGATGACATTGTTGTGAGGGGGAGTGTATATTAATCATCAAATGTGTTTTGACTATCAACAAGTGGTTCATCATAAAGAAAGTAGTTAAAGTGAGAGTCATTATTGGTGCACATGTTTATAAGAGAGAATTAGTGTTGGTGCACTTAAATTGTTAAATTTAGAAAATTTATTTCTGGGTTAAGAATGTGCAGGTTTAGCCAGGTTTCTATCTTGAACCTGTGAAAGCCAGACAGCGATCCTAAAGCTGATGATGCTGATGAACTGAAGAAATGCCAGCATATCGCAAGGGGGAGTCTGAAGACCTGCGAGAAAAGATTGAGAAAGTGAAGCCCAGAGACAGATCAAGACTGAAGATGCGAAGACTCGACACTTAAGACTCGTCAACATCTGAGGGGGAGTCTGTTGGTGCACTACATCTGTTGACTTCGTCTTGTATCGAGTCTTATTCTTAGAATGTTAGATTAGGGCACGTTTTACGAGAAAACAGGAGATTTTATGTATTTTAGGTAGAGGTTTCGCTCATATGGTCTTAGTGAGAAGGTTTCGCTTATTTGAACATAGGTTTCGGTTATGTGTACATATGAGGTTTCGCTCATATGGACACATGTCCCTTGGAGCGAAACCACAAGTCTATAAATAGGTGATCTCATGAGCGAAACCATAGAGATATTCCACGCCGACGTGCTGCCGGTGTGAAGATCAAGCTGTAATCGTTGTCATATCAATACAATCAGTGGTTAAAGTAAAGAATCAGCTATTTCTATCTCCGTTTCTTGTTTTCCGCACTTGAAACGGAGTTGAACACCTCTGAACGACTCGTTCGGGTCAGAATACGATCCTACAAGATGGGAGCCACGAGGGTAAAACGACGAAGGAGTGCCAATCCTAAACCATGGGTTATTGGAGGAACAAGCTGTTATGGTACAACATCATGACGACTTGGCACCACATATGAAGCAGCTAAAGGCACCAGTGCTCGAAATGTGGAGTAGTTTACAATGCATCCACACGCAAAACCAAGAGTAAGAAGCCGGACGTGAAGTAACTAACAAGGATTAGAAGGATCGACGACGTTATTCACATCCTTTTTAATCATGCACTTCCTTTCTTCAACTTGAGGCTCGTTCCGTCATCCAACTAATGATCTGGATTCTTAACAACTGTCTGGAAGTGTCCTAGTAAGTCCACACTACTCTATTCTTTGTTTGCATGCCTCGCATACGAAGAGCGTACGCGGTATATACTCCTCATGGCAGTACTAACGATCGCATCGCATTCCCATCGATCACGAAGCTATTTCTTCGACTTCCCTGCTACATGGATAATTCTTAGGCGGACCTAACCTTATACCTCCGCATACTCCAACTCAGCAAATTGATATTTTTCTAAATCGAATCGACGGATTCAGAGACATAGGAGAACGAGGACACAGATTAGTCAACTCACCGACGAGCACGATAATCTAGACTTTGACCTTATCCCTTGTTTGCAAGAACCGTTATCTTATGATAACTTTCTGGTTATGTGAATCTTTTCGCTAGCATCCATACGAACCGACGTTTTACTGATTCGAAGGCGATGCCTATTCACTACTACTAACTCGGGCGAGTCTATCATTCCTTTATCGCGATACCACGATGTCCTCACTTCCTCATACTGGAACCTTGACCAGATTTCCCTTTTGTTTGGGGAAATTCAGCAAGCTCGACTTCTAGTCAATAAACTTCTTGAACCCTGAAAACTTGTGACGTGTGATTCAATCATATCCTTTCACACATGTTTTCATTATATTACATGGAAGCCTTTCGACGACACAAGCACTACTTCGGACTCATCCTCACGACTTAGACAGTCCATTCAAATTTGGTTACTTGCCGGTTTGGGAAATCACAAAGTCATTTTTGCACACGGCCCAGCTCAAAACATCTTGTTAGACGTTTCAGTAAACCTTAACCCTACAGACCCGTACGACAACCATCCTTCTCTTAGTTTTTGTTGTGCCACTCATATTGACGTAACACTTCTTATCGGCAAATGACGTTCTTCATTCTAACCTCATACAACTTGTGTACGACCATCTATATCATCGACAACAGATAAACCCTTACTGCCGATCCCCAAACCCTTTATGTTTTGCCTCAAGTTGAACGCATCGATTAAGAGTACCCTTCTTGCATATTTTCACTACTCGTGTTATGCTTCACGAATTCTATGATTCATACCCCACTTTATTCTACGCAAATCTTCATGTGGACGAATTACTCTCTACGAATGTTACTCGATGGAGCAACGAGCCAAGGATACCCTGGAAGTAAATGTCCCACCCTGGCTTTTGCGGAAGCGTGGTTATAGTGTGATTTTCTTAATATCATTGCATTCAATCATAACATCAACTATTTGATAAAACCATATGTTTGTCATCCATTAAATAAGTTTTAAAACATAACAACATCGTTTTAAAATGTAGACTTCAAATTCAAGTTTTACAAATCGTACAAATTGTTTATGAGTTCATTAAGGACTCGTCAAAAGATATTGATTAACACCAAGGTTTGGAGGGCGTGTCTCGTCCAGGAATAAGACACACTAACCAAACTCAAAGACCATGGATGACATCTTTATTCTTAGCGCAACATAAAAACTTCCAACGCCCGCCAGATCCACTTTACAATTTCCCTGAAATACATGTAGTTTGAAAAACATCAACAAAAGTTGAGCGAGTTCATGTGTTCGTTTTTGCGTATGTATCAACCTTTGAAACGTTGTAAGTATGTATGTAAGTCCCTGATATGTAGCAATAAGGAAAAAGAGATCACCACTGGGTTGCAAAGCCAATGGTATGTGTGAAGTGATCCAGGAAGACTCAAACCTAGCAGATTTCGCACCGGGCTTCCGGCTGTAAGACATAGTCACCACGTGGTCCACTCAGCGGACTCAGGGGTGGGGCTCGCTACACCCAAATAGATCTATCCCTCATGCCCCTCGGTCCTACAACGAGGATTGGTGGCCTTAATCGCCCTACTCATTCACATAATCTAAGTAGTAAACCCTCCTTAAACTAATCATACCATGTAATAAACGTTTGTAATAATTGTAACATGTATTTCACCCCCGAAGTATAAAACTGAAAACAGTTAAAAGAAAAGGGGGAGCATGAACTCACAGTATTGCGTCTTTAGTACTTGTAACTAAAATCTCCTCAGCAAAACGTCTATTAGACGAACGGGCCGTGCCTTTCTTCTTGTATTTATATCTTTGAGTTACGTTTCTTATGTTCCCAATATTATTCCAAGTTATAATTATTTGTTAAAACAATAATTATTTTAACTTGAATTATATTTAGTTTTGGAATAATTGTTTAAACAATATTTCTGTATTAATACTTCTCAAGTATTCGCATTCGTATTTCCTTCCCAAGGATGGGGTATTTCATACATGGTTATCCGTATTCTTGTATTTGTATATCTAGCCATGTAGTGGCGTCGTATTCCGGTGTGTTAATCCAAAAGAATATATATCTTTAAGTCTCATTTAAAAAATATATAGACCTTATTTCTATTCAAAACAATACATTCCAAGAAAATATATATTTTTCCCAAAAATACTATATTTCTTAATAAACCAAAGTAAAAATATTTTTACTTTCCCAAATAATAATACATTTTCTCTTGTCCCAAAAATATGATATAACTTGGTAAAAATCATACTTTCATGCTTTCATATCCAAAATAGTATTTACCAAAAATATATTTGTAAGAGTATTTCCCGGAATATTTTGTAAGTTACGTTTTTGTGTTTGGCTTCACAATATTAGGCGTGTAACTTAAATATTTATTCCTTGTGATTTTTGGGATTATTTTGGAGTTGTAAATGTCATGGTAATTGTTAAGTTATATTACTTTACCCTAAAATAATATAACTAGTTCCACAAAATATGCAAATATTCACACAAGTGTCTTAATATAAAATATATATTCTAAATATATATTTATCCATTTTTATTAACAAAACCAACCTTCAGTACTTGTATTTTTGTGACAAAAATCTATGGCAAGTTTATATGGAAAAATCATAGTTAAAAAAAATACACTTGTAATCACTTGTTTAGAAAATATTTTCTAAGTGTTAGAATTTTTAGAAAATTTCGCCATAGTTTCCTTTGTAATTGGAGGTGTCCATGCTATTTAGCATATCATTTTCTTTTCAAAAATCATCCAAACAATCAACAACAAATCACTAAACCATATTACACTTACCAAGTGCAAAAATTATATATTTTACATACTAACATGAACTTGATTTTTCACAAAAATGCGTAGTAACTTGGTAAAGTATTTAGTGGGTTTAGTTACCCTCCAAAGTGTGTTTACTTCTTTTAAAATCTCATTCTTGCAAAGATTTGGTGTTTACAACTTGTAAACATAATTTACAAAAATGTTTATCCATAACATTTTCTTGTTTCTCTAGGGTTTATTTATTTGTCTTTCCACTAAAAATAGTGTAGGTTTAATAAGAACCATGATCCTTCAAGAATCATCTTTTTAAACTTGGTTCCTTTATAAAAATCATTCACAAGTCTTGGATTTACAAGATTACTAGTTCACTTGGTTTATTATTTTTCAAGAAAAATCATTTTACTTTCAAGTTCATGTTTAACCAAGGTGATGATTATTTCATGTTGTTACATAATCATCCCTTATCTTGCTAAATCATGTTTTTAATCATAATCTAGCAAGTTCTATGTAATGATCAACATCAATATTTCTAGTAATCATCAAGCAAACATCAACATATGCTAAACATCATCATATCATCAAGATTTCATCTTATGTAAAGCTTTATGTTCATGATTTATGTGTATGTTTATTAGTGTTCTTGTGTTAATCAACATGATATATCTTTTAACCATTAAAAACATGAAGTAACAAGAGTGAAAAAAAAGGATCTTACCACTAGCTTGAAGCTAGGGAAGAACACTAGTGAAAATGTAGTGGATAATAGCACACAAGAGGGGTCCTTCAAGATCCGAGATCACCAAACCTTCTAATATGGCTCCTTACACCCTTAAATCACCTTAGATCATATGGATGGAAGCTAGAAAAAAATTGTATGGTGATGGTGGATAGCCGTGAGCTTAAGGGAGGAAGGAGGAGGAAAGAAGTGTGGTGGAATGTGTGAGTTAAGTGTTCTTATATCTCCATTCAATGTTAATGACCATTGGTTTTAGTGTCCCCTAAATACATGACCATATCTCTTGCAAAATCCAATGAAATCTTATTCATATCTTGCAAGATTATGGGGATTTTGATGGGCCACATATGACCGTCCACCTCTATGTGGGGGGGGGGGGGGAGTCTAATTGTAAAATTTGAATCAATGTAGTTACCTTGTAATCAGTTATTTCAAGTATCTAGTTAGTGTAATTAGTTACTAGATATTTTAGTGGGTGTTAGGGTGTTCGGGGACCATGACTAGCTCAGTAATAATAAAACAGTGTCTTTAGTATGATTTGGGTGTTCCGGGTAATGTCCGGTTGTTCAGTTAGATACCGTTCCGTTAAAGTGCTAAGTTATTCCGTATAGTGTCCTTTATGTAACTTTTTGTGACACTTTTAGTTCCCGGCACTTAGGAAAGCATACGGGACCATTTTGCCATATTTTTGCATGTTACTAGCATGTTAAAATGCTGAATTTTGTTAATTAATGCAGAATTCTGCACTTTGAGTGTGTTTTAGGCACTTTCCGGCACTTAAACTATCACCTAGTGACAAAATTTTGTGGTCCTTACTTCCCTACACTCCATACTAGTGTAGTACCTTGTCTCTGGCTCATACTGGGCCTCAAAACATCGTCTATCTATGTGCTGGCATTGTCAGCATGTTTCTGAGTTATCCGCTAACTGTGCTAACTGTGCTTTGTGTTGTAAGTCCCGAAGACGGATCTTTCACTGATATCAAACAACACCAAGTTTGTGCGGAATCCAAACTTGATGTGATTCACGAATAAACACGAAAAATACGAAATACGAAGAACACAACGAATCACCTTTAAACACTTGCACACGATTCTATTACTATCAACTAGCAAAACCGTCTAGTACAAGTGCTCACAAACAATCGCCTTCCTCTAGCTCTCTGTAGGAATTCTGTAACAATGAGGTTCAAACCCTAAAACAAGTTAAAAACTTGTTTATATACTAACTCAAGCCCAATTCCCTATATGGGCTTCCCTTGGGCCTGCTTGGTCCACATGGCCTAAAGCTTGGCCCAAGTGACCTATAATGGTCCAAAACCTAATATAAACTAACCCGGTAAAGCCCAGTTCGTAACCATAACCCGTTGTGTTAATTTGATGCGTCAGTCTCACACTTTAGGGCCTAACAATCTCCCCCTAGACTGATGCCATCAAATTGTCTTCATAGCATGAATTCAGCAATGTCTTCAACAAAGTCTATGGTTGTCACTATGCTGCAGATGTTGTGGAAGTTCTTGACTTCTGAAATCTCAGCACTGGGTCTCTTTCTTCAGCTCTTGTGGTTAGCTTCATATCAGGATCTTGATCAGCATTTTCTTGAAAATCTTGTCAAAAAGAATGCGAGAGGAGGATTCTCAACAGCTCTTTTCTTCTGCAATATTTGTCTTTCAAGCAGTTTCATGGTACTTCTTCAAATGTACTTTCACTGTCATACGGCGTTTCGTATTCGGTTCTTCTGACTCAGGTACATCTTGTAGTCGTGCTGCTCCATGCTTCGTCAGCAGCTAACAGCATCTCAGTCTTCAACAACCCCTGTTCTTAATTAAAATCAAGTTCTGCACATGCTCACAAACTCATAAGCAAACATTTCTTATGCAACAGGGAGAGTACCCACATGAACACTAGGTACATGAAATTTCACAATTTAAATTCTTTTAACTTTTGATGATCAGTCAAATCTTCAAGAACGGTTACATTTTTAATTTTAAGAAAAACAAATAAGCACTCTATTTTTGGATTTTTGATTTTATATAAAAAAACAAGACACTATTTTTGTATGTATATATATATATATATTTTTTAATTTTTCAAATTTTTATTTTTAATTTAAGAACTAAAAACAAATAAAAACTCAAAATATAAACAACTACCATAATATACAATTGCAATTGCAATGGGATCAAAATTCGTTCTCAGGCAGACTAAGGAACACTTTTCAGTACGAGCCTAATCAAACTGGTCTATGCGATTGCCAATATGTTTGTCCACTTAAACTTTAACGCTCAACTTTCAATTTTTTAACTTCGTGATATGCTTTAGGTAATATTATACTATTATACCCGTGTGTCCCATTCCAAGGCATACCCCCGCGATCAAGGTAAGCACAACGATTCATCGTAACAGGTGAGTATATTGATGTCATCCTTTTTTATTTACAACGTTAGACCATTGGTGACAGGTCAGTACTTTCGTACAGCAGAGCGACCAATGATTTTGTCCAACGAGGGTGAGGCAAATACCATTTTGGTACGAATTTGGCTCTTTGAGCATTTGGAATATTCTCATTTTGAGATTTTGATTCCTTAGGGTTTTTGTCCTCTTGGGATCTTTTAAGATATCCTGACTGTGTCTAGGAAATAACGTAATTGCTCAGGGATCAAATCACGAGGTTTCGGGCTTGACTACACTTATCAACACTGATCTACTACTGAATGATCTAGACGATTGCCAGTATATTTGTCCGCCTAAACTCATCTCCCTAGACCTTTTCCATATAACTGCCTGTAACAAATTTTATCATGTTTTGATTTCTTAACAATGAACACCCAAACAAATACTAATCAAATCCCGGAAATATAAACAACACACCCTATCATGCAAGTAGCTTCCCTACCACATATTTCACAAGTCCAATCCAGATCTCTGAAATCTTAACTGAGAATAGATTGAGAAGAGAACAGAATAGATCTTAAGCAGAGATGGTATAATATACAGATCAAATGAGTTTTTCTCAGTTTGATATAGGTTTCTTGGGTTTCTTTTGGGCACTTGAGGGCCTCTTTCGGGTGTTTAATTGATCTATAGCACGGCAACGTACAGCTAGGTCAGCATGTATCTGGATGCAGCAAAAGCTGACGTTGCCTAGCACCTCCAGGTCTTTGCTTCCGCAAAACAGAGGAGATACACGACTTTTTCAGAGAAGATTTCAGAGTCAGACCAAAATTGTGTGTATCGGGACAACATACAGACATTCAAATAGAAATGAGCTAATTCCAAGTGATTTTCTTTCCTGAGGTCATGTACTAATTTAGTTCTGAACAGAACAGCCAATGTTTCCAGTCTTTAAGGATAGAGCCTACCAACACATCGTGCTAAAGTCAAACTGTTTCGATACTGGTCTTACATGAGTCAGCCCTTCACCATAATGTGAAAATTCATTTACAGAAGGACAGCCAAGATATCCCCGGATGATTCAACAACATAAAGACCCGAAACCTCAGACGTTGGCTATCTATCAACACAAGATTTAAGACCATAAAATCATACGACGTTGGTATGTTACCCACATGGTACATAGTTCATTATGTTTATATCACTTAGTATCTTTTATCATTTTGAGCGTCAAGCCTATCGACATATCGCAGTAGATCCTAGTCTTTTCAGCTATGACACCTTACATGTGTTAGTCAAACCTTTTAACACGAATATTTATTTCACTTCCCATATCATGCAATTTTATCTTTTTGGCTTTTTCATTTTTCTCAAATTTTTTTTTGTATTTTTCTCATTTTCTCCCCTAAAGCAATACAGATATATACACAGCAAAACTCTTTTTGTATTTTTCTTTTCTGAGTTTTCTCCTCCTAAACTCTATATCTATCTATATGTTCCTCTCTCCCCCCCTAAATTTGTGCATAAATCTTGTATTTTTGCGCAAATTTACCATTTACTAGAGAAAGGACACTTTATATACAAAATAATGAACTAAGGAAGAGAAAAAAAATATATTTTTGCTTAACCGTTCTGTCATCAGATTGAAGACTAATCAAATTCAAATCAAAGCACTGAATTTAAACGGTACCTTTTGCTGATCTTACCTTACTTCTCTAATCTCCTCCAAAGGAAACACATCATCTGTCAAAATTTTTTTTAACTTTTTGCAACAGTGAAATGTTACCCGTTCTATCTCTGGAACAACCGCTATCAACATTCCAGAGATTGTCAACAACTCCTCCTTGGTTGTTCCTGAAAAATAAGGAGATTAGTAAGACATGGGTACCTAGGCCATCGTGGTCCTGGGATTTCCTGAAGCATCAAAATAAGACACTTCCTTTAAACACATGTCCCCTTTTGTCTCAAGGATTGGAGACGTCGCTGCTTTGGATTTGGGTTTCCAAATCTGTCCTGGCTTAACAAACGTATTTGTTGCCTTTGGTTGAGCAACTCTAGCTGTTTCAGGTTTGTTAGTTTTAGAAACACGTTTTTGTTCCTGAACAGCCTTGCGTTTGTTTTTAGCAGCGTTCCAATCCCCATCAGATGGTTTAACCTTGGGATTCACATTCTTCATTGCCTTAGGTGATGATACCTTCATCGGCTTGGAATGGTAGTTATCCTTTGATGTAACCCTCTGATTTTGCATATAATAGGGTACATAGGGACGATGTGTGCAATTTCGAGCAATGTGACCAGCAATGCCGCAATTGAAGCATGTTTGTCTCTTCATGTAGAAAGCATTCTGATCAGTTGGATTTGCTCTTGCAGGCCCTGAAGGACGAACCGGTCCTTTCTGTGCTTGTTTGTGTTGCACATTTCCTGCAGACGAAGATGAATTTGGGTGCCTGTACTTGTCGCTTGCAGGGGCCTTCTGTGGTGGAGATTTCCTTTGATTCTTCTTGTTTTCCTTAGACTGCAAGTCTTGTTCAGAAATCTCACCAGTCTTTCTGAAACCCTTGTTAGCACAGTCAAATGCATATTTCTCACATTTGCCATTACAGACTGGCTTAACAAAGACATTTTTCACATCACGGGCCTTTTGAGGACTATTGCTGCCCGTTGAGGACTGTGGAGAGCCTGATCGTCTTTGATGTCTAGGCTTCTTATTTCCGCGTCCTTTACCTGCTCGCTTTAGCCCTTGTTGCTTGATCTGAACCTTTTCATCACTAACAGAAGGTTCAGAATGTTCAGCTTGCGCACTTGGAGCCTTGTTTACGTCAGTTTTCTCTTCATATTTCTCTTCATCCTTCATGTCATCAACTTTGATAGAATCAAAGAGTTCAGGTCTGTCGGATGAAATACCAGAAGCTTTAGTAGAAACTTCAGCTGAAACCTTTGACGAATCTTCAGCACAAGACTTATGTGTGTTCAAGAGTGGTTCACTTGCAACTTCGGTTTTCAAAGTGGTCCCCTGTTCCTGATCCTTTTGAGAATGTTTTTCAGTGGTCCCACTAGATACATCATTAGGAACATTTGCTGAAACAGTTTCAGAAGAATGATCAGAACAATTTTGATCAACACTTTCACTTTCATTTGTTTGTTCAGCTTCAGTTGATGTTGAACAAGAAACATCACAATTATTATCAACAGAAAAAGAACCACATAACGACTTAAAAAAGTTTTGTCCAAAAACAGGTTCAGAAGTTGTTTCATTTATTGAGTTTTCTGAAAAATCAGAATTTGAATCTGGTTCATCCCCAAGAACATCTCCACACTTTACTTCAGATACTTTATCTGCACATGAAGACGAAGCGTTAGGATCAATTGAGCCTTTAGAAACAAAATTTATTGGAGTAGACTTCTGTTTCTCAACTGGTCTGCCATTAAATGATGACTTATTGTTTTTGGGACTGTAAGTCATTTTACTTTCATTCATCAGCTCCTCCTCAGTCATAGGTAAATAAGTATAATTGTCATTATAAGGAGGAGGAGCCTGATTGAAACCCAATCCACACCCTTTCTTTTTCTTATATGCGAGCTGTTGATCACATAGATTTTTAACTAATTGGCTGGAAGAATCAAATTTCTTAATATTAAGTTCATTTATTTGATATCTATCTCTGATATCCTCCAGTTCTTTAGTCACAGTGCATAATTTTTCCTGAACATATAAGAGTTGGGCTGTTTTTACACTAACATCATCTTTGAGTTGGATGATGTCTTTTCACTGAGCTTCAATTTTTTCTTTATAAAGTTTTTCATTTTTTGATAAAGTAAATTTTTTGTTCTTTATGTCTTTGTAATCTTGGATCAAATCAGCGTTGTGTAACCGATATGCTTCATTTCTTTCTCTACACTTAGGAGTGCAAAAGACAGAAAGTATCTCTTCACGACTGGGTGAGCAAATTGCTTCACGAGTGGGTGAGCAAACAGCATCAGATGTGTTGCCTTGAGTAAATTGCTTGTCAGCATTGTCATAAGATTTGATTAGTGAGATCAGCTCATCTGACTTCATTTTGTAACAGTGGCAGTCGGTTGTCAATATTATCTGATTAACATTTCTAAACCAACTACAGTTCGCCTGATCTGGAATCCCTTTTATAGCATCCAGAAGCTTTCTATTGCTCATGCGGGTAGACACCACCATCTCTGCCTTCTCCATTTCAGAGAGCAGTTCAACAAACCGGCCAATCACT
>JARYGA010056069.1:0-26510 GCA_030545235.1 Helianthus tuberosus
CCGATCTGCTGACCCAAGCAACTTGTCCACTTGGCTGACTCGGGATCGCTGAAACTGACGTCACCCGACAAGCACCTGCCACACGACCGTGCCGATCAGAATTTCTTCTATAAATAGCAGCATTCGCTACTAGTTCAAATGTTGGGTTTTTCTCCATGTTTCTGGGCGATTTCTGGGTTCCGAAGCAGTCCTGATCAGACCCATTTGAAGCTTAAAGATCGAGTGGAAGCATAACCAATCCAACCCATCAATTCCTTGCTTGTTTATGGTTCGATTCCTTGTTCTTGAACATGTATTCTGATCATTTTGCAAGTTATGAGCTGATGTTAGTTTATGTTTAATGTAGTGTTATGTAATAGTAGTTATAAACTTGTTTCTTGAATAATCATTACATTGTAATCTTGTTTGTATGAAGCTTTAGTACTTTTTCATGTTTGAATCTTCATGATCTTATAACGAATGTTTCATTGATGTTGAGTTCCTGATTATGTTTGATTATCTTGGATAATGAATCTGTGGTTAGTGGGATGGTAACTATTTCTTGATTAATCACTTATTTGTAGACTATGTTTACACCATGAAACCAGACCAGGGTATTGGTTTTATACAAGATAAATCTTATTTTGATTAGGAATACTTTCTTGCACGTAAGGGTTCTAATGAATTACATGGTGTTGATTGCATGTTCTTGAATGCGGTTTATGATCCTTGTTTAGTAGTTTTGGTCTGAAATTGCTGACACGGTAGATTTGTGTTTAAGACATGTAAAGGTGAAATTATTTGTTATATGATCTACATAATTTCTTATCCTCGTGGCTGTATTGTGACCATCGGTATTGCTTTCTTTGATAAGTGAGGTTAGGAATCCAGAGTCGGTAAATAACCTATCTTTAAAGGTTCGCATGAATAAATATCAATACCTCGCTAATGCATGATTTTAGGTGGTTAACGTGTGACCATCGCGTTAACTTTCCGAAGAATCATAATGCTAGAAATCCAGACCCGGTAACTAGCTGTCTTGCAATTGGAAAATTGATTAAGTGCTTTTGTGACATATATAGATAACATGTTTAGGTTGTTTGTGAAACAAGATAATATTTAATTTTCATATTTGGAGTCTATTATGTTTTAAATATAGTTTTAGTTAATTTAGTTAAACAACCATTCACTTATCCTCATATCCGGTAATCTAATGATAAAGATTTAGTACTTAATAACGCCCGTGTTTCATGGATCGATATCTGGCTCTTACCAATACTTTACTGCTTATATGACGGGATACACTTGTCCTTTGTTGTGTGTGTTTTAATGTTAAGGTATAAACCATTTTTATAAATATAAAACACATTTCGTTACATGTGAAGATATTGTAAATAAATATGCATGTAAACATGTACGTCAAGTTTTTGGCGTCGTTGCCGGGGACTTCACGGCGAAATTAATGGAACAATCCGAGTCATTATTTTATCAATGTATAAACTGTCAATAACTGTTAATACTTGTAAATTTATGTATTTATTTATTTTCTTATTTGCTAACTTTTCTTTTTCTGTTACTAACTAGTGAATACCTATCCTGGTACGCCCACTAGGACTCACTACTAACTTGTTAATATTTAACCTTTTGACTGACCTTTCTTTTCTATTTTACTAACCAACTAACATCACTAACTTATTTACTAACTTTTTACTAACATTTATTTCCGTCTATTTATTTAATTCAGTTAATGTGTTCGGGATCGAACCATTTTTCTTTTATTATTTCAATTCAGTAATTTCATTTATGTACTTCGTTTATTTATTTATTTCAGTTCAGTATTTCTAATTCAGTATATTATTTATTTACATTCAGTTATTCTTTTATTTATTTATTTATTTCTGTTCGGTTATTTAACTGTTTATTCTTTTAATTATTGTACTCATTTGTTTATTTAATTACTCCATAAATATAAAATATACCTTTCTGATAAAATCATCATATTTTCTGATGAATTCCAATGAATTCAGCAGTTTCTGATGGATTCTGATAAACCCATTAGATGTTCTAAAAACAACAGTTTACAATTCTGATGAATTTACCAGATTTTCTGGTAATTCTAATGGATTTATCAGAAATTCTGATGGAAAGAAAAATTCCAACAGATTTTTATCAGAATTTTATCAGATATATCAGATTTTCTGATATATATATAAAAAAACAGCTTTCGGATGTAAATAAGTAAATAGTCCGGTAAATATTTAATTAGATTTGTTTCGTTACTCATATGTTTGTATATTATGTATTATCATTATTATTACTTATTTCTTATATTATTATTATTATGTTCTTTTTTTTTGTATAATGCCTTCCTTTTCATGTGCAGGCTAATGTCCACGCCCCCTGCACCCGCTAACGCCGAACTAGCCAACGAACCAGAAAATAACTTGAGAAGAAGTAGGCGGCTTCGCGAAAGATCACTTGTTGTTGCACAAAGGATTACGGCCGCAATCGACGAACCAGTGATTCTTTCTGATAGCGAGAGTTCAGAGGACGACACAGGAAGCATTATGGCAGAAGACGACCAACCTCTGAATGAGACCGGCCGTCCAGGAGGAGAGGGCTTGCTACCGAGCATTGCTCGAACTATGATAGCAGCACCGAGTTTTGAAATTAAATCTAGTATAATTAACATGTTGCAAAATTCTATGCAGTTTGATGGGAAGGATCATGAAGATCCGGGTCGGCACATCGCTTCATTTCTCGAGGTGTGCTCGACTTTCAAAATTTGAGATGTTTCTGAAGACGCAATTCGTTTGCGACTCTTTCCATTTTCTTTGCGAGACAAAGCACGATCTTGGCTTTTGTCACTTCCAGCAGGGTCCATCACGACTTGGAACGAGATGGCTGATCTTTTTATGCAAAAATATTTTTCACCGGAAAAGACAGCTAATCTTAAGAATCGTATCATGACATTCAAACAGGATGAAGGAGAATCTCTACACGCAGCTTGGGAGAGATTCAAAGATCTTCTGATCGATGTTCCACATCACGGGTTTTCCAAAAGGCAACTTGTGTTGAACTTCTACCAAGGACTCAACTACGACTCACAAGAACGTTTAGATGTTTATGCAGTAGGCGATCTTGGAACAAAACCCCCCCAATGAATCCTATGCAATCATAGAGAAAGCTACCTTGAAGTTAAGTTCACGTCATGGTGGAGTACGAAGTAAAGCTTTATCTATCCCTGGAGTTCATCAAGTGGATACATATACGGCTCTTGCAGCACAGATTGGAGTTTTGGCAGCAAGGTTTGATCAAGCTCAGAACGTTTCAAAAGTACAATCATCATGTGAACTGTGTGGAGTGTCACACGAGCCAGGTACATGTGAGCAGGGTGTTATGTTCACAGGCCATGAAGAGGTGGACTATTTGGGCAATCAAATTAGGCCCCAGAATAACCCCTATAGCAACACGTACAATCCGGGTTGGAGAAATCACCCAAACTTTGGGTGGAAATCTAATTCCAATAATCAAAACCCACTCGGATATGCTCAACGCGCTCCCGCACCATAACAGCCCCAGGGACAATCTTTTCAGCCATCAGGGCAAACCTTTCAACCGCGTTATAATAATTTAGGTTCAGGAAGCACTTCCCAGCCACAAACCTCTCAAACCAATTCAAAACTAGGGGAGATGATGGCGCAGCTATTAAACAACTCTAATAATGCCAACCAAATACATGAAAAGCGATATCAGCAGCATGAGGAGCGTTTCATGGCACAAGAAGGGGAAATGCGAAGCCAGGAGGCTTCAATACGAACCATAGAGAATCAAGTCGGCCAGTTGGCCAAGATGTTGTCCGAAAGACAACAAGGTAGTCTTCCAAGTAACACAGAACCAAACCCGAGAGGGCACGTTAATGCAGTAATTACGAGGAGTGGTAAAACCACGGGACCTGACAAATCGGACTCACCACCGATCACTGAGACAGGCCAAACTGACGCTTCAGACGAGGTGCACGCTAGGCGAGTCCCATCAAGTACATCACAGTTTCAGGAGCCAGTTAAAGATTTCATTCCTCCAGTTCCATATCCGAGCAGACTGAAGAGACAAAAGAACGATGAACAGCATGGTAAGTTTTTAGAAATGTTTAAATAATTACACATAAACATACCATTTGTTGAGGCGTTGGCTCAAATGCCTAAATATGCAAGGTTCTTAAAAGACATTCTCACAAACAAGCAGAAGCTCGAAAGCTTGTCTTGTGTGTTGATGAATGAAAACTGTTTAGCCCTTCTCCAAAACCGCCTACCTGAAAAGATGGGAGATCCGAGCAGTTTTACTCTTCCCTGTCTCATTGGCAGCATGTCTGTCAGTCACGCATTAGCCGATTTAGGAGATAGCATAAACCTTATGCCATATAAGGTCTTTGCTAAATTAGATCTGGGTGAACCTTCACCCACTAGAATGAGTATTCGACTTGCAGATCGTTCAATCAAGTATCCTCGTGGATTTGTTGAAAACATGCTTGTTAAAATCGATAAATTTGTTGTTCCCATGGATTTTGTTATTTTAGACATGGACGAAGATTCAAAAGTGCCATTAATACTTGGACGCCCGTTCCTCAATACCGCGAGAACGATCGTTGATGTGGCAGCTGGCCAAATCACACTTCAAGTAAATGATGAGCACGTGACTTTTGATATTAAAAGATCAATGCAGCATCCGCAAAGTCACGATGACATGCTTTACTATGTCGACATTATCGATACTTGTGTAAGCTCTCATTTTAAAGGCACGATAGACGAAATTGATATGGACACGCCTCTTTTGTGTGAGAACCAAGACGACATTTCACAGGAGCAGCCAGTCTGCCAAATCGATGATGATGGTTCTCAAAGTCCAGATCAATTCGTGGAGATCGACTGTGAAATTGAAGAAAAGTCCAAACCTTCGGTTGAAGACCCACCGTCCTTGGAGTTAAAAGAACTCCCACCGCATCTCGAGTATGCATTTCTAGACGAGGAGTGTCGCTTGCCAGTTATTATTTCAGCATCTCTAGCAAAAGAAGAAAAGAGGCAGCTTCTCGAAGTTCTAACGCTGAACAAGAAAGCTGTGGCATGGAAGATCATGGATATCAAAGGCATTAATCCTTCTTTTTGTACTCATAAAATTCTCATGGAAGACGATTATAAGCCTAGTGCACAACATCAAAGGCGTCTGAATCCAAATATGCAGGACGTGGTGAAGAAAGAAGTTATTAAATTGTTAGATGCAGGGCTGATTTATCCTATATCTGATTGTGTTTGGGTAAGTCCAGTGCAAGTAGTACCAAAAAAAGGTGGTATTACTGTAGTTCCAAACGATAGGAATGAACTTATTCCTACCCGTACCGTCACTGGATGGCGAGTTTGCATCGATTATCGCAAACTCAATGATGCCACCCGTAAGGACCACTTCCCGCTTCCATTCATCGACCAGATGTTGGAACGTCTGTCGGGGAAGTCATTTTTCTGTTTTCTGGATGGATTCTCTGGATATTTTCAAATTCCTATCGCTCCTGAGGACCAGGAAAAGACTACTTTCACATGTCCTTTCGGCACATTCGCCTACAGGCGTATGCCTTTTGGACTGTGTAATGCACCAGCCACATTTCAGTGTTGCATGGTAGCTATTTTTCATGACATGATTGAAGACTCCATGGAAGTATTCATGGATGCTTTTTCTGTTTTTGGGAGTTCTTTCGATTAATGTCTTGGGAACCTGAAAAGAATGTTAATGAGATGTGAGGAAACTAATCTTGTGCTTAACTGGGAGAAATGCCACTTCATGGTGAAAGAAGGGGTAGTTCTTGGACACAAAATCTCTGAAGCCGGGTTGGAAGTCGATCCAGCGAAAGTGGATATCATTTCTAAACTTCCTCCCCTACCTCGCAAGACCTATGCCCCGTTTGTTAGAAAAAGATGCTCCATTTGTGTTTTCAGACGAATGCATGAAAGTTTTCAAGCAACTGAAACAAAGGCTTATCGAAGCCCCTATTCTAGTTGCACCAGATTGGGCATTGCCATTTGAGATAATATGCGAAGTTAGTGATTACGCAATAGGAGCAGTCTTAGGACAGCGAAGGGAGAAGCATTTTCATCCTATTTACTATGCCAGCAAAACTCTACATGATGCTCAAGAAAATTATACGACTACAGAGAAAGAGCTTTTGGCAGTAGTATATGCTTTCGACAAATTCAGATCGTACCTTGTGTTGTCCAAAACAATTGTGTATACGGATCATGCAGCAATCAAATACCTTTTTAGTAAACAGGACGCAAAACCGCGTCTTATCAGATGGATCTTGCTATTACAAGAATTTGACATAGAGATACAAGATAAAAAGGGAGATCTAAATGTTGCAGCCGACCATCTCTTGAGACTTGATCATGGAAGTTCTGATAATTCGCTGGAGGAACCAATAAATGACAATTTCCCCCACAAATTTCTTCTAAGTATCGAGATGAATGACGAGTCACCTTGGTTCGCCGACTTTGCAAACTACCTCGCATGTGGAATCCTTATCAAAGGATTGTCATATCAGCAAAAGAGGAAGTTCTTTGCAGATTTGAAGTATTACATTTGGGACGAACCATACTTGTTTAGAATCGGAGCCGACCAGGTGATCCGAAGATGTGTATTTGGAGAAGAGGCAGCCAGCATTCTGCGTCACTGTCACGAAAGGCCGACCGGAGGTCATCATGGAGCAAACTACACTGCAAAGAAAGTGTTAGACGCTGGGTTTTACTGGCCCACAATCTTTCGTAATGCGCATGAATGGATTAGAGCGTGTGATGCTTGCCAGAGGGCAACAAATATCTCCGCACGTAATGAAATGCCTCAACATCCAATGCAAGTCTGTGAAGTCTTTGATATATGGGGTATCGACTTCATGGGACCATTTCCGGCCTCACGAGGTAACAAATACATCCTAGTTGCTGTAGACTACGTCTCAAAGTGGGCCGAAGCACAAGCTTTGCCTACAAATGATGCTAGGGTGGTCGTGAGGTTCTTAAAAAGTTTATTTGCCCGATTTGGTGCTCCAAAAGCACTAATCAGTGACCGAGGAACGCATTTTTGTAATGCGCAGCTAGAACGAGCCTTGTCCCGTTTTGGTGTTCATCACAGACTGGCTACGCCATATCATCCTCAAACGAGTGGGCAAGTTGAGGTCATGAATCGGGGTTTAAAAAGAATCCTTAAGCGGTCCATTAATAACAACCGCAAGGATTGGTCAGACAAGTTAGATGACGCTTTGTGGGCTTTTAGAACATCATTTAAGACACCTATTGGGACCACACCCTTCAGGTTGCTTTATGGAAAAGCTTGTCATCTACCTGTCGAGCTAGAACATAGGGCATTCTGGGCCTTGAAGACGGTGAATATGGATTTAAAAAGCGGAGGTGAAGCCCGTTTTCTGCAAATTCACGAGCTCGAGGAGCTAAGAAACCATGCCTACGAAATTTCTAGCAGATACAAGGAACGAGTCAAGAGATTTCATGACAAGAGGTTGAGAGACCATAATGATCACCATATAGGGGATCTTGTCTTGTTATATAACTCAAGACGACGTTTATTCCCCGGGAAGCTAACATCCCGATGGATGGGTCCATACAAAGTTAAAGAAATATTTCCATACGTGGCCGTGACTATTGAGGATCCAATCGGGGGAAGTTTCAAAGTCAACGGTCATCGTTTAAAACTTTACATCAACGGACCTGTTGACCCTGTGGAGGAAATTCTCGAACTCCGCGACCCGCACACTTAAAACAAGTGTGGGGAGAATGAGTCTAGCTATCGACTCACTGACAAATTTAGCGAGCGTGTTCTCACACGCTAACGGCAATTCTGTATATATTAGTTTTTAATTTTTAGTTCGTAATTCATACATTTTTCGGTTTTAAACGTAGGTACATATGACCTTGATCCGTAATTTTTAGATTTTTGAAGTTGAATAATCGTTATAATATATGAAATAGTGCAAAAATGGAAATGTTTCGTGAAAATTCGGAGTTATAAGCTTACTGTGAAAAATTACACAAAAAGGCCTAGGTACCGCACGGTCGTGCCAAATCGGCACGGGCATGCCATCCTTGATCAAAACTTATCAGTAGGTCGAACACAAGGCAGTCATCGGATCGCACTACCGTGCGACCGCTGCACTACCATGCTTCTCGATAACACAGGCCAAACCAGGACAGCGATCCGGATTGGCACGACCGTGCCAAATCCGCATGACCGTGCGGCTCGAAAACCGAACAGTAAAAACTAGGGTATTTAAGCGATTCTGCAGTAAAAACATAACACTTTTACGAAAACCTAGTAGCCGCACGGGAGTTCCAGGTCGCCTACACCCACAAATCACCTAATTTTTGCCTAGATTTCGCTTCAATCATCTTCCAAGGTATGTTTCCTACTTGTTTTGTAGATTAAACTTAGTTTCTGATATAGATCTGATGCTTGAACCAAGAAATTTTGGGGTTTTCTTCATAAATGTCAAATAAACCCCAGTTCTTGGGTGATTAGTGTTAAATCGGTAGTTCTGGTACTTGATTCATAGATTATTCACTGATTACTAGTCAAATCTTGAAAGATAGAAGTTAAAATCTTTGAATTAACCCATTTTATGATGAGATATAAAGTCGCACGGTCACATCTCTTAAACGGCATGACAGTGCCAGTTAAAAATCAAGTTCAGGTCACTGATTTAAAGTTGCGACGCCGAGTCGCACGACAGTTCCGATTTGGCACGGTGGTGCGACACGAGTACCCGGAAACAACCTGTTTACCGATTACAGAATGGCACGGCAGTGCCACTAGTGGCACGACCGTGCGACTGTTGAAACAAAAACAGAAGCTCGTAAACAGCCTGTTCTGGGGGTGGCGAAGAAATTTTTATATTTTGCTCTTATTTTGTTGTACTCCTGTGTGCAGATGAATCACAGATTCCTCCAGTTCAGCGAGAACAAACCGAAAGAACAACCCTGTATTGCAAGATTAGAAGCTTTATGGAATAGACGGGGACAAATTGGAGAACTGAGAAGGATCAACTGGGACACTTTAACAACCCTGAACCAAGTACAAAGGCTATCCAAGATGATGTCGCATCCGATGTCAAGGTTGTTCAACATTGCACGACCCGTTTATCTTGAACTAACATTGGAATTCTTTGCTTCATACACTTATGAAAAACCAAGAAGCGAGAATCCAAACTTTAAAAACAGAGAAACAATACAGTTCAGGTTGGGAAAAAAGTGGCATAAGTGGACAGTTGCTAGAGTTGGAAGAAGATTGGGCATATACTCATCTGAAGACATAAATTCAGAACTTTTCACCAATATCTACAAGTTTGATAGTGATCAGCAATGAGCCAACTTCTGGGCACAAGTGTCACACCCCCAAAATCCACTCGCGGAGTACCACCGCTTGAAGGCGTGACTGACCAGGATCAAGCCACCAATCATATTGAACATATAAGTAAATAGTAAAAGTCATTCATCAATACGATAGGTGTTTTCAAAACCCAACATAAACAAGTGTGTAGCGGAAGCAATAATGTAAAAACCCAACATAAGTATTAAGTACAAAATATCATAATGTTTAACAACACGTTCACAATCCAAGTCCACAACGACCGTGCCTCCCGTGCAAGCTCCAAAACTACCTAAGGTCCTACAAGGCATGTAACAGAGAGTCAACAACTAGTTGAGCGAGTTCACATTTGGTTATTTAGTTATAATGTTCGTATCGTAAATCGTATGTTCGTTTAGTAATCATGTATCGTATGTAATGGTATCACGGCCCTCTAGGCATGTTTGCGAAGTTTAGTGGGGGTTTCCCATGTTTTCTAGACTAGGTATATTTGTATCGCGGCCCACCCGGCATGTGTGCGAAGATTAAAGTATAGTTCGCGGCCATTCCAGGCATGTATGCGAAGATTGTTCTATTATCGCGGCCAATCCCGACGTGTGTGCGAAGAGAAGTATATGTATCACTAGTCTAGCAGTATATACCAATAACCTTCCTCTCCCGAGGCCTATGGTATGTAATCCCAATAACAACTCAAGCATAAGTAATCATCCAAACCCATTCCCAACCCCGGAAATCCCATGCCTTGGTAAGAGTGTGAACTCACCTTGTTTTGCTCGGTATGCTAAGTATGTGCTCAAAGTAAGTCAATCACGTCCTAAAGTATGCACGTATACTAAATCAGTTTGTATTTACGGAGTTGGCACGTAAGTATAACCATAGTGGACAACGCATCAAAAATCACCAAGTAGCACATTGCACATATTTAAGATCATACAAGCCAGGCATAGCATCTAACAGCAGTTAGTTAACTCAGTTAAGTCTTAACAGAATCAAATTACCAAACAGTTTACCCAGTCGGCGAAACACCCCTGTTTCGCCGTGAAACCCTTTGACGAAACACTTCTGTTTCGTCGACTACATTCTTGGCGAAACACCCCTGTTTCGTCGTTAACCCTTTGGCGAAACACAAATTCTGTTTCGCCGCACAATCCATTTCGTGACCCAATTCAGTTTCGTCGAGAATCAGTTACGTACATGAACCCTAATTGCCGATACAACAGTTTACAGAAATCATTCAATCCTCGCTCAATATAATGAGTCTTATGTTACTAATCATTAATCTATGCATCACAACCGAACCATCAATGAAACAAGGATCATATCATCATCATCATCAATAAAATCATGTAACCATCACAAAACAACACTCATAAAATCCATACTCTATGCATACCCGCTAACATGCATAATCATCGAGAGGTTCATGAAACCCTAAGTATTCATCATACACATATACTCCTATAATCCAGAAATCAAGCATATACACAACATGTATAAAGAAATCAAAGGACAAAGAAACCGATTAGACGAGCACGCACTAACCGAGATATCCGGGATGAACAAGGGAGGATTCGAGAGAGAAAGATGATGGTTGAAGATGGTTATCGCCTTCACAGAGTGGAGAGTTCTAGGGTTTCGATTTTTGTTAAAAGTGTGAAACAGGAAGTCGGTTTACGTTAATATACACGAATTACCGTTCTGGGCCCTTAATGGGCTTTGCGAATCAGTGGGCCGACGAAACACATCAGTTTTGTCGTGAAGTTCTATGGCGAAACACACTGTTTTGTCGAGTTGCTTGATGGCGAAACACATCTTGTTTCGTCGGGATGTATATGGCGAAATAGTCTGTTTCGTCGGGTCCTTTCATGTGTTAAACAGTTTAAGTTTTCAACAGGTGTTTCATGTTATACAATCAAACACAAAATTATGCAAACACAATGCATTTTATCATATCATAACATGTACAGTTACAAGTCAAACAAGTCAAACAACTAACAGTCAAAGTCAACGCGCAATAAATACGGAAGTGAAAGTATGAAACTCGAGTTGTCACATTATCCCCAACTTGAAAGAAATTTCGTCCCGAAATTTAGCGTGCGGTTACTGAGGAAGCTAAGTAAGTTATGTCGTTACTGGTTTTCCTGGGGTGTCACATTATCCCCCCGTTGAGTTGGAATTTCGTCCCGAAATTCTGTAGTAGCTTCAGCCTCAGTAGTAGTAGCATTGTTTTCGAACAACTGGGGATATTTGAGTTCCATTTGGTCTTCTCATTCCCAGGTATACTTTGGGCCACGACGGGAGTTCCAACGAACTCGAACAAGAGGTATTCTAGTGTTCTTGAGGACCTTAACATCCCGGTCCGTGATTTCAACAGGTTCCTCAACGAAATGCAACTGTTCGTCGATGGTGAGCTCCTTCAAAGGAACTATGAAGGTCTCATCTGACAGACACTTCTTCAGATTCGACACGTGAAAGACGTTGTGAACTGCACTGAGTTCAGCTGGTAAGTTCAGTCTGTAGGCCACTTTGCCTATTTTCTCTATGACTTCGAATGGTCCAACGTATCGTGGATTGAGCTTGCCTCGTTTGCCAAAACGAACAACACCCTTCCAGGGTGATACCTTGAGTAGCGCTCGATCCCCAACCTGGAACTCGAGTAGTTTTCTGTTTTTATCTGCGTATGCTTTCTGACGGTCACGAGCTGCCGCCATGCGTTGTCGTATTTGAGCAATCTTCTCAGTAGTATCAACTACCATTTCTGGACCTGTGATCTGACTGTCACCCACCTCTGCCCAACAAAGAGGTGATCGGCATTTACGCCTCAAACGGAGCAGCCTTTATGCTGGTGTGGTAGCTGTTGTTGTACGAAAATTCCACAAGTGGCAGATGCTTTTCCTAGCCCTTGCCAAAGTCAATTACGCACGCCCGAAGCATGTCTTCTAGAGTTTGAATAGTGCGCTCAGACTGCCCATCTGTCTGAGGATGATAAGCTGTGCTCATGTCTAAATGAGAGCCAAAAGATTTGTGCATTGCTTGCCACAGTTCTGAAGTAAAACGTGCATCACGATCAGAGATAATAGAGGTGGGCACCCCGTGCCTCGAGACAACTTCCTTAAGGTATACATCTGCTAAAGTGGAGAACTTATCCGTTTCCTTGATAGCCAAGAAGTGAGCAGACTTTGTGAGTCGATCCACGATCACCCAAATAGTATCATTCCCGCGCTGAGATCTAGGTAGGCCAGTAACAAAATCCATGGAAATTTGTTCCCATTTCCATTGTGGTATCTCAGGCTGTTGGAGTGGGCCTGATGGTTTCTGATATTCCGCTTTGAATCTCGCACAAGTCAAACACTTGCTAACGTAAGTTGCTATGTGAGCTTTCATGCTAGGCCACCAGTATGTAGTTCTGAGGTCGTGGTACATCTTATCCGAACCAGGATGTACTGAGTAGCGAGACTTATGAGCTTCTTCCATTACAAGCTCGCGTAAGTTGCCATAGAGTGGGACCCAGATGCGTCCTGTTACATAGTAGGCTCCGTCTGCCTTTTGTTCTAACCGTTGCCTTGAGCCGCGTAGAGCTTCAGCCCTGACGTTTTCTGGTTTCAATGCTTCTACCTGAGCATCTCGTATCTGAGAAGGAAGGCTAGACTGAATAGTGAGTTGCAATGCTCGTACACGCCTAGGTTTAGTATCCTTTCGACTGAGGGCGTCGACCACCACATTGGCTTTGCCCGGATGGTACTTTATAGCACATTCGTAATCGTTCAGTAGTTCAACCCATCTACGTTGTCGCATGTTCAATTCTTTCTGCTTGAAAATATGTTCGAGACTCCTGTGATCAGTGTAGATGGTGCACTTAGTGCCATACAGGTAATGTCGCCATATCTTGAGCGCAAAAACAACGGCTCCCAGCTCTAAATCATGAGTAGTGTAATTCCGTTCGTGAATCTTAAGTTGGCGTGAAGCATAAGCAATGACTTTATCCCGTTGCATCAACACACATCCAAGACCTTGGATAGATGCGTCGCAGTAGACTATAAAATCGTCCGTGCCTTCAGGTAATGAGAGGATAGGTGCGCTACAAAGTCTATCCTTTAAGTGCTGAAACGCTGTTTCCTGTGTATTACCCCAACGGTAAGCAACACCTTTCTGTGTCAGTAATGTAAGCGGCTGTGCAATCTTTGAGAAGTCTTTGATGAACCGTCTGTAATAACCCGCCAAACCCAAGAATTGGCGTATTTCGGTTGGTGTGCGAGGTGCAGGCCAGTTCTTGATCGAATCTACCTTGGATGGATCGACATGAATCCCATCCGTGTTTACCACGTGGCCTAGGAAGTGGACTTCACGAAGCCAGAAGTCGCATTTTGAAAACTTAGCGTACAGCTGTTCCGTTCGAAGGAGTTCCAAAATAAGTCGTAAGTGCTGCTCGTGTTCCTCCAGACTCTTCGAGTAGATCAGGATGTCATCAATGAAAACAATAACAAACTTGTCAAGATAAGGTTTGCACACCCTGTTCATAAGATCCATGAAAACCGCAGGCGCGTTCGTTAGCCCGAATGGCATGACCAAAAACTCGTAATGGCCGTAGCGAGTTCTGAATGCTGTTTTGGAGACGTCCTCATCCCGGACTCTCAATTGATGATAGCCTGACCTCAGGTCAATCTTCGAGTAATAGCTCGACCCTTGCAACTGGTCGAATAAGTCATCGATGCGTGGAAGTGGATAGCGATTTTTCACCGTCACCTTGTTCAGTTCGCGGTAATCTATGCACATACGAAAGGTACCGTCTTTCTTCTTCACAAATAATACAGGAGCTCCCCAGGGCGAAGAGCTAGGACGTATGAAACCCTTTTCCAAGAGTTCTTGCAATTGCTTAGACAGTTCTTCCAGTTCAGTTGGAGCTAAGCGATAAGGTGCTCGAGCTATAGGTGCTGCTCCAGGAGCTAGCTCGATCTGAAATTCGACCTGACGATGAGGCGGTAGCCCAGGTAACTCTTCAGGAAACACCTGAGGAAAATCGCGTACTACAGAAATATCCTCAATCTTTTTCTCTTTCTTCGATGTATCAGTAACGAGTGCAAATATAGCTATGTGGCCCTTTCGCAAACACTTCTGTGCCTTCAAGAAGAAGATGATGCCACTCACGACACCACTCTTGTCGCCTTGAACTTCGAGAGGTTCTTTGCCAGTACGGGGAATGCGAATGATCTTCTCCTTGCATAGTATCTCTGCTTGTTGTTGGGATAACCAATCCATACCAATGACGATATCAAAACTACTCAGAGTTATAGGAATGAGATCAATAGAGAAAGCCTGACCAGCGAGGATAAGATTACAACCCTGAACTACGTGTGTGGCTTCTAGACTTTTACCATTAGCTAACTCTACGACATGTTTGGTGTTCAAAAGTGTTGGTGCGCGTTTAAGCATTTGACTAACTTTCAGAGACATATAACTGGTATCCGCACCCGAATCAAATAATACAGTAACATAAAAATCGTCGAGAAGAAACTTACCCATAACCACATTAGGATCGTTCCTTGCATCACCCTGACCAATCACAAATGCACGACCCTTAGCACCATTGTTGTTGTTGTTCCCCCCATTGTTGTTCCCATTGCCCTGATTATTGTTGTTATTCTGATTCTGGTTTAACTGGGGGCAGTTCCGCTTGAAGTGACCTTCAGCCCCACACTGAAAGCATGCCCTATTTCCTTGTTGTTGTTGCTGTGGCTGGTTTCGTGGAGCCGGTGGCTGTTGTTGCTGGTTCTGATTCGCAGGCCTTGAGCTCCTGCAATCTTTAGCTTCATGACCTACCCTTAGACATCTCTGACAGCGGCCTTTACGACACTGACCACTGTGGTGTCTGTTGCACCGTTTACACAGTGGGTGAATTCCCCGATATCCACCCTGCCCCTGACCACCAGACGATTGCTGACTCGGACTCTGGTAATCACTAGTTTTGCGCTGCTGCTGTGCTTGAGACTGTACAGTAGCTGAACCCTTGTTGGAATCCCCTTCCCATTTCCGTTTGTTGTCACTGGGAGTAGCAGGAGTAGCTGGAGTGGTAGTGGTAGTGGTTGCGCTGATACGTTTAGGCAGCCTGTTTTGTTCCACTGCCTGATCGGTGAGGCGATGAGCTAACTTGACGATCTGTTGGATGGTGCCAAGATTCGCTGAGGTTACGTGACTTTGAATTTCCGGTACTAGACCATTGAGATACAGTTCGATACGCTTAATGGGAGGTCTACCATAGTAGGACACAGAATAGCCAACTCATTCGTTCTTCTGGTGTACGCTTCAATTTCTGACCCCGTCATTTTCAAGTGGTAAAACTCTACCTCCAGCTTATGAATATCATCACGGCTACAGTATTCCTCTTTGATCAACTCCTTGAAACCGTTCCAGGGTGTGGCGTTAGCAACAACCAACCCTAACATCTGAACTTGCACATTCCACCAAGTCAGCGCAATGCCTTCTAGAGTACCAATGGCGTACTTCACCCTGCGAGCCTCAGGGCATTCACACATCTCAAATACTAACTCAAGCTTTTCAAACCAATGGAGGAGTCCAACTGCTCCTTCCGAGCCACTAAAAGTAGTAGGGCGACAGTCCATGAAAGTTTTGAAGGTGCAAACAGGTGGTTGACCTAGTGTGTATAAGAATCAGGACAAAGTTAAACACAAGAGTTGGTTTAGGAGTGTAGGATCTAAAGATCCTAGTGTGAGTTACAACTGCAGGATATACCTCCTGCTTGTGCGGCTGCAACTGCCGCAGCTACTTGTTCGTTAATGAGAGCCGTCAACTGGGCTTGTGTCATGTTGATACGTCCAGACATGATCTTCATAGCAAAGATAACATAAGTGAGA
The DNA here is from genome assembly GCA_030545235.1 of Helianthus tuberosus. Lineage (NCBI taxonomy): Eukaryota > Viridiplantae > Streptophyta > Magnoliopsida > Asterales > Asteraceae > Helianthus > Helianthus tuberosus. Next base: position 16,263 of record JARYGA010056069.1, read on the forward strand.
GAGGTTCGCGAATAGTGCGATGACAGAAGAGAGTAAGCACACAAGTGTTCTCATGCAATAGTGTTACGTTAATCTAAGCATACCCTGAGCAAGGTTCTATGCAATTTTAGCAAGTAGGCAATAAGACATGTACCATATTACCTAGGATGTCGAGTCTTGCACATGGAGCGAGGCGTCGTTGTGGATCGTTGAGCACTGTATAGGTTATAGTCTGGTTTTAATAAAACGTTTTCCCCTTATTAAAACCGAGTTCTCTATAACCAATGGCTCTGATACCAATCTGTCACACCCCCAAAATCCATTCGCGGAGTACCACCGCTTGAAGGCGTGACTGACCAGGATCAAGCCACCAATCATATTGAACATATAAGTAAATAGTAAAAGTCATTCATCAATACGATAGGTGTTTTCAAAACCCAACATAAACAAGTGTGTAGCGGAAGCAATAATGTAAAAACCCAACATAAGTATTAAGTACAAAATATCATAATGTTTAACAACACGTTCACAATCCAAGTCCACAACGACCGTGCCTCCCGTGCAAGCTCCAAAAGTACCTAAGGTCCTGCAAGGCATGTAACAGAGAGTCAACAACTAGTTGAGCGAGTTCACATTTGGTTATTTAGTTATAATGTTCGTATCGTAAATCGTATGTTCGTTTAGTAATCATGTATCGTATGTAATGGTATCGGGGCCCTCTAGGCATGTTTGCGAAGTTTAGTGGGGGTTTCCCATGTTTTCTAGACTAGGTATATTTGTATCGCGGCCCACTCGGCATGTGTGCGAAGATTAAAGTATAGTTCGCGGCCATTCCAGGCATGTATGCGAAGATTGTTCTATTATCGCGGCCAATCCCGGCGTGCGTGCGAAGAGAAGTATATGTATCACTAGTCTAGCAGTATATACCAATAACCTTCCTCTCCCGAGGCCTATGGTATGTAATCCCAATAACAACTCAAGCATAAGTAATCATCCAAACCCATTCCCAACCCCGGAAATCCCATGCCTTGGTAAGAGTGTGAACTCACCTTGTTTTGCTCGGTATGCTAAGTATGTGCTCAAAGTAAGTCAATCACGTCCTAAAGTATGCACGTATACTAAATCAGTTTGTATTTACGGAGTTGGCACGTAAGTATAACCATAGTGGACAACGCATCAAAAATCACCAAGTAGCACATTGCACATATTTAAGATCATACAAGCCAGGCATAGCATCTAACAGCAGTTAGTTAACTCAGTTAAGTCTTAACAGAATCAAATTACCAAATAGTTTACCCAGTCGGCGAAACACCCCTGTTTCGCCGTGAAACCCTTTGACGAAACACTTCTGTTTCGTCGACTACATTCTTGGCGAAACACCCCTGTTTCGTCGTTAACCCTTTGGCGAAACACAAATTCTGTTTCGCCGCACAATCCATTTCGTGACCCAATTCAGTTTCGTCGAGAATCAGTTACGTACATGAACCCTAATTGCCGATACAACAGTTTACAGAAATCATTCAATCCTCGCTCAATATAATGAGTCTTATGTTACTAATCATTAATCTATGCATCACAACCGAACCATCAATGAAACAAGGATCATATCATCATCATCATCATCAATAAAATCATGTAACCATCACAAAACAACACTCATAAAATCCATACTCTATGCATACCCGCTAACATGCATAATCATCGAGAGGTTCATGAAACCCTAAGTATTCATCATACACATATACTCCTATAATCCAGAAATCAAGCATATACACAACATGTATAAAGAAATCAAAGGACAAAGAAACCGATTAGACGAGCACGCACTAACCGAGATATCCGGGATGAACAAGGGAGGATTCGAGAGAGAAAGATGATGGTTGAAGATGGTTATCGCCTTCACAGAGTGGAGAGTTCTAGGGTTTCGATTTTTGTTAAAAGTGTGAAACAGGAAGTCGGTTTACGTTAATATACACGAATTACCGTTCTGGGCCCTTAATGGGCTTTGCGAATCAGTGGGCCGGCGAAACACATCAGTTTCGTCGTGAAGTTCTATGGCGAAACACACTGTTTCGTCGAGTTGCTTGATGGCGAAACACATCTTGTTTCGTCGGGATGTATATTTTGAAATAGTCTGTTTCGTCGGGTCCTTTCATGTGTTAAACAGTTTAAGTTTTCAACAGGTGTTTCATGTTATACAACCAAACACAAAATTATGCAAACACAATGCGTTTTATCATATCATAACATGTACAGTTACAAGTCAAACAAGTCAAACAACTAACAGTCAAAGTCAACGCGCAATAAATACGAAAGTGAAAGTATGAAACTCGAGTTGTCACAACAAGTGGCGATCGGACCACCTTATGAAGCTAGAAAAGCTAAAGCTTCACGGCTACGATACCCACTTCTGAGGGTCATTCATCAGGTCATGAGTCACACCATCTGTGGACACATGGACAGTGCAGGGAACTGTCCCACTCCAGATCTTCTTTTCATATATTCCTTAGTGACTGGAGTGCATGTAAACCTCACAGCTAGAATGGCTGAATTCTTTGTAAACAGCGCGAGGAGAACTACAAGCAGTGAAATCCATGGCGGGGAATATGTGACTCAGTTAGCATATAATTTGGGTATTATGATAGATGAGGTAGTCAACGGCCTCACAATGGTTCACGCAGGAGGAGATATGGATATGAGGTCTTTGAGAGCGATGTGTCTTGTACTAGATACAGATAATGGCCCGCGATTGAGAGGTCTAAATGGGGAAATATGGGATCCCCTACCACTACCACCACAGAACGAAGACGTCAACATGGAAGAGATCAAGCCACCACCACATGACCAACCACAACATGAGGAGCACCAACATCAGTATCAGCACCAACAAAACTGGCCTCCAGGTATACCTTCCTACCCTGAGTTGTACCAGCAATTCCAACATATGCAGGTTACTCAAGACGATATAAGAGCCGACCAGTTAGCTATGCGGACATCTCAACAGACCATGCGGGAGGAAATGTATGCAGGATTTTCCTACATTTTTTTAGAGCTACAAGATGTATATCCAGGCCATTTCACCAACCCTCCACAGTTTCCATTTGGAGACACAGGTACCTATGGGGCGGGTTCATCTGGAACACGCCACCATGATGGTGATGATGATGAGGAGTAGGAGGAGGTAGGGTGAAACAGTTCAGAAACTTATGTTTATGTTATTTCTATTCAGTACTTCGTTTGGGATTTTTAAACTTTATGTCCATTTTTAATGTTTTAAGTAGTATGTTTGCTTTGTTTGAATAACGAATTTGGTTGAATCATCTAACATTTTGATCAATGGTAATGTTGGCTATTTTAGCAAGTGACATAATTGGCAGATCCACAAAGAAATGCACACAGATTTGAGACGACTTCAATCAAAGTCTACTCAAACGAGTCAACTCAAACTCTGTGGGAGTACATCTTTCCCTTTTCACATTATTAGTTTAGCTCTTCATAATTGCTTAACTAATATGTATTTCACATTAGGGACAATGTGAACTTCAAGTGTGGGGAGGGGTTTAAAAGGTTTTAAACTTTGTTTAAAACGTTTTAAACTTTGATTGTCCTTAATTGTTCTCAATTTTTGTATATATTTTCGAAAATAAAATAAAACAAAAATGGTCAATTTGTGTTCTTTAGAAAGCATCAGATTTGATAAAAATCGACAAGCCAAGTTAATTTTTGAAAAAGATAGCTAAAAGCGTGATAAAACAAAACGAAAGACTTGCATGTTTATCTTTATATTCATACCCATTCCTTCCGTTTACGTGAGCATATTTTTGAGCCTTTACAACTTTCTTGTCAAATGCTTCTTTGCTTTTGCGGAAAAATAAGTGGGCCAGATGTTTTTATGTAATTTATAACTTATCATTTGTATACTTTTTGAAACCATGAATGTGTGAAATTACATAGAAATGATAGAGGCATTTAGGATAACCCTTTGTCAACCTTTTTTTTGTTTATATCCCGCACCCAACATCATCCATTAGTTCGCCATGTTGAGCCTATTTTCTGTATTTTTCTTAAACTTTACCCAAATTTAAAGCCTACTTACCCAAAAATATAACCTTTTCTCATTCACCCTTATTTTCATTAAAAACTTGGCCATAAGCTTTCTAGTTGATATAAGTTTCACTTTTTCATTGTAAAAAAAACGTTTGTCAAAACTCTCTAAAGGAATTAAGGAAGACTATCAAGGAAGAAAAATAGAGAGTTGACATACAAATAGAATAAACACTGAAGACCTACACAATAGTTTAGCAACGTGTTCAGAATTGTAGAAAATAAAGCACCAAGTTTTTGGCCAAGTTTTAACCTTTCTTGCTAGTTTCAAATATCCATTCCATACCCTAAACCTTAGCCTATCATTACAACCCATCAAAGACCTCTTGATTTATGCTTTTCACATATTAATTGGTGGAGATTAGATCTTTTGACAAGCTTATGATATTACATGATTAATTGACTAGGCATCGAGTGTTTTGCATACACATTATATGTATGATTCAGAAATTTAACCGAGTGTGTGTGAACATTGTGAGAAATAAAAAGATTTGCATGCTAAGTTATTCGAAATTTGAATTATTGCTTTATAAATTATCATTTCAAACATCTAACAAAGCTTGTTTGTTTTAAATCTTTGAGGATGACTTTTTGAAAACCAGTATGACCAGCAAACAAATTAGTAACCTTGTAAAATATTCAGATTTGATTCCGTATTTTATCTTAAGTTTGCTTGAGGACAAGCAAAGTTCAAGTGTGGGGATGTTTGATATACGTTAAATTATACATGTTTTTATACCCCAAAACACTTCCGTTTTAAGCATTTTTGACAAAAAAACACAACGTTTAGGTGCCAAATTCGGTACTTTTATATTTTCAGGTCTTAAACATAGCATAAAGGAAAATTCTGATGAAAACGGACAAAATCTGATGCATTTCTGATGGAAATGGCAAAAATCCGATGAACTGCCAAGTGTGGCACGACCGTGCCACCGGCGGCACCACCGTGTCATTGCTCCAATCTCGGAAGCACTGCCAGTGCGACTAGAAGTGCCAACTGTTTCTCGAGCCGCACTACCGTGCCACCCGAGGCATGACGTGCCATTGCCAAATCAAGCCTTCTAACCAACATTTCGGATGAACGACACTACCGTGCCACCAGCGGCACTACCGTGCCGATCTGCTGACCCAAGTAACTTGTCCACTTGGCTGACTCGGGATCGCTGAAACTGACGTCACCCGACAAGCACCTGCCGCATGATCGTGCCAGATCGGTACGACCGTGCTGATCTGAATTTCTTCTATAAATAGCAGCATTCGCTACTGGTTCAAGTGTTGGGTTTTTCTCCATGTTTCTGGGCGATTTCTGGGTTCTGAAGCAGTCCTGATCAAACCCATTTGAAGCTTAAAGATCGAGTGGAAGCATAACCGATCCAACCCATCAATTCCTTGCTTGTTTATGGTTCGATTCCTTGTTCTTAAACATGTATTCTGATCATTTTGCAAGTTATGAGCTGATGTTAGTTTATGTTTAATGTAGTGTTATGTAATAGTAGTTATAAACTTGTTTCTTGAATAATCGTTACATTGTAATCTTGTTTGTATGAAGCTTTAGTACTTTTTCATGTTTGAATCTTCATGATCTTATAACGAATGTTTCATTGATGTTGAGTTCCTGATTATGTTTGATTATCTTGGATAATGAATCTGTGGTTAGTGGGATGGTAACTATTTCTTGATTAATCACTTATTTGTAGACTTTGTTTACACCATGAAACCAGACCAGGGTATTGGTTTTATACAAGATAAATCTTATTTTGATTAGGAATACTTTCTTGCACGTAAGGATTCTAATGAATTACATGGTGTTGATTGCATGTTCTTAAATGCGGTTTATGATCCTTGTTTAGTAGTTTTGGTCTGAAATTGCTGACATGGTAGATTTGTGTTTAAGACATGTAAAGGTGAAATTATTTGTTATATGATCTACATAATTGCTTATCCTCGTGGCTGTATTGTGACCATCGGTATTGCTTTCTTTGATAAGTGAGGTTAGGAATCCAGACCCGGTAAATAACCTATCTTTAAAGGTTCGCATGAATAAATATCAATAGCTCGCTAATGAATGATTTTAGGTGGTTAACGTGTGACCATCGCGTTAACTTTCCGAAGAATCATAATGCTAGAAATCCAGACCCGGTAACTAGCTGTCTTGCAATTGGAAAATTGATTAAGTGCTTTTGTGACATATCTAGATAACATGTTTAGGTTGTTTGTGAAACAAGATAATATTTATTTTTCATATTTGGAGTCTATTATGTTTTAAATATAGTTTTAGTTAATTTAGTTAAACAACCATTCACTTATCCTCATATCCGGTAATCTAATGATAAAGATTTAGTACTTAATAACGCCCGTGTTCCATGGATCGATATCTGGCTCTTACCAATACTTTACTGCATATATGACGGCATACACTTGTCCTTTGTTGTGTGTGTTTTAATGTTAAGGTATAAACCATTTTTATAAATATAAAACACATTTCGTTACATGTGAAGATACTGTAAATAAATATGTATGTAAACATGTACGTCAGTGACCCTGTCACACCCGCTCGTAGCGGAAGCGCGAGGTGTAAACTGATTGGTTCTCATTGCATAACAATATAAGTGAACGTACTAAATGAATAAAACAAGCTCCAATGCCATTGCCATAATCGTTTCAAAAGATGTGCAACATAAGTTAAGTGTATTGGTTACAAACCATCAACTGAAAATAAAATATCATAGTTTCATACATCAAAATGCAAGTTCTAAAATGTTAAGGCTTTGACCACTATATCACCGCAAAGACGCAGTATATAACGGGCAAACCCTTCAAATGGTGGCATGGAGTCTTGATAATTGCTTTCTTGTCTGAAATATCTGCATGGTCCACTAATTCCCTGAAATACATGTTAAGTTGAAAATATCAACAAAAGTTGGCGAGTTCATGCAGTTTAGTAGTATAAGATGTATCTTGTAAAATGTGAGTTGTATAAAATGTATCTGTAAAATGTGAGTTGTATAAGATGAAAACCAGTATGTAAAGATGTAGTATGTAAAGCGTCAATGAAATCGTTGATCATTAATGTTTCACAGGGACATTAATGTGTGTGACGAAATAGGAAGCAATCCAAACCTAGACGATTTTGTGTCGACTACTATCGACTGGGACACAAACGCACTCTTCTGTATGGGTCCACGACCAAGAGTGGGGCTCGCCAAAACCCATTAGATCTAACCCCTTGTACCTAGGTCCAAACTAGATTAATGGTGCTTAGTTGTATAACCCTATTCGCACATGATCTATGGTGTTTCATTCCTTGACTTATCATACTATGGACATGTATTTTCCCCGATAGTTGTAAAGTTGTAAAGCATTTAAAATGAAGAGGGGACATGAACTCACAGAATTGCGTTCCGTAAACTGTATATAAATGTAACCTCACTTGTAGTTGTCTTAAATTGTATCACGACCTACAAAGGTCCTAGATTTGTTAGACACTTCGGTCTTTGTAATGACTCATGTACAAGTCTTTTATCTTGAATATGTGTTAAGACTTGTATGTATTTGTTATTCGTTGAACTGTGTCTTAGATGTATTAATTGATAACTGTTTAATATATATTTCGCCAAATATATATATTCTTGTATCTTGTGAGTTGTATTATCGGATCAAGTCTTCTTGACTTCGTGTTTTGTATGAATAAATTGTATATGTGTGAATGTGTCTCGTATGAGTAAACTGTATGTGTATGAATAATTCCCATGTATGGGCATACTTGTATTATGAGTACTTGTATACATAATTATGTATCTTTGATTAAGTATCATACTTGTATAATTGTATTTTCACCAAGTGTTAGGTGATGTGAGTGAATATATAGTTGCACGTATAGGAATACGTATGTTCTCGTGTTTATTATTCGTGATCTTGTATTCTTAGAATATATATACTTATATATTCTAAGATATATTCCATAGGAATATATAATCTATACTTGGTAAAAAGGTATAAAAAATCATCTTAAAAATAATCTATTTTTAAGATTTGTTCTAAAAATATAATTTTAGTCTTTCACTAAAATAATATATTTTAAATGTTAGGAATATATATATATATATATATATATATATATATATATATATATATAAACAATACATTTTTAAGTTAGACCATAAGTAATATATTTTGTATACTTGTAGAAAATATATGGTTACTTGTTCGGTTTAGAAAATGTAGTTTACCAAGTCTTTGATATAGTATAAATTGTAGTCTGAAATACTTATATAGTCTGTTTGTTTGTCCGTAAGTCCGATTTGTCCATAAGTTATGTCCGAATACTCAGATAGTTCGTAATTTGCTTTTAAGATGTATTTATGTGTAGTCTTGTAAGACTTTAGTTGTAATGTGTCTTGTGTTTATTTGTATCATTGTATTCAAGTTCCTAACTTTCATGTATATAACTAATACAATCAAATAATACATAGCACATAAGTTGTTAGGATCTCTAAATATATATTTTCTTAAAAATATATATTTATATCTAGTTTTTTTTATGAAAAATATTCTTTCAAATCTTTCATTCTAGTAATGACTTTGTCAAAAATGATAGTTTTTATAACATATGTTTTCTAAGAAAAATTGGCCATATTTCCTTTGAAATATAAGCTTTGCCATGTTTAATAAAACATAGAGTTAATTGCCAAAATTGTCCCTGAGGTTTGAGCACGTTTGCCATTTTTGTCCAAAATGACACTTTTGTACCAAATTACCCCCAACGTTTGTAACTTTTTGCCATTTTCATCCAAAATACTAACTTAGTTTATTTTTTCTGTTAAGTTGAGGATATTTAGTTGAAACTGGCAAATATAAAACCATAGGGACGATTTTGGCAATTTACACAAACCCTTTTTAATTTCTTTTATTTAATTATTTTTGTTACATATATAATAAAAAGAATATACATGGAGTTTTTAGAGAAAAAAAATTAATAGTTTTGTCACATAATTTTTATAAATTTTCATTCAAATCACTAACTTAGTTTATTTTTTCTGTTAAGGTGAAGGATGTTTTAAATTTTATAAATTAAGACAGAAATTAATTTACAGCTTTTTTTATATAAATCAGTTTTATAAAGAGAAAACGTCATTGGTGTGCAACACATAACAATCGTTTACAACTTTTAGTATTTATCAGTTGTAGAGATAGAAAAAAAATTGTAAAACGTTACATATTTTTTAAATGTGTTGAGCACCTAGGAATATGTTGGTAGAAATAAAATAAATTTTTAATTAAGATTATGAGGGTAACTAACCAACACTTATTCTGAGTGGCTTGAGTAAAGAAACTTTTGGTTCATAGCATTATAATTACAATTTGGCGGGTAATTTTAAGGTTTGGTAACGATACATTGTTTGATAGAGAGGGGGGGGGGGGGGGGCACTGGCTTCTGCTTTTTCCTTAGGAGCGAATTTAAAAGAGTAGAAGATGAATTACAAACTTGGTACATATGATAAGATTTTTTTTATTTGACCTTTTTCAATAAGGTCACCAGCATTTTAGTTTTATAAAATTTAGAGGTTTAAGAAGATATTATTTTTATAAAACTGATCTATATAAAAAATTAGAAATTAATTTATGTCTTAGTTTATAAACATCATTCGCCTTAATAGAAAAATTAACTTAGTTAGTGGTTGGATGAAAATTTATAAAAATTATGTGACAAAGCTATTATTTTTTCATATAAAAACTGCATGTATGTTCTTTTTTATTATATATGTAACAAAATTAATTAAATAAAAGAAATTTAAAAGATTTTAAGTAAATTGCCAAAATCATCCCTGTGGTTTTATATTTTGACAGTTTCATCCAAATATCCTCAACTTAACAGAAAAAAATAAACTAAGTTACTGGTTTGGATGAAAATGGCAAAAAGTTACAAACGTTAGGGGCAATTTGGTACAAAAGTGTCATTTTGGACGAAAATGACAAACTTGCCCAAACCTCAGGTACGATTTTGGCAATATACTCTAAAACATATCTTTTTCTTTTCAAAATTACCAACAATTTACTCATCTTATTTCTAAGAAAAAGCACATGAGATTTATAACATAAACTTAACAAGATGAACTTATAATCATGTAGGGTTTTGGTATGATCTTTACATATGTTTACTAGTTC
>JARYGA010056070.1:0-36881 GCA_030545235.1 Helianthus tuberosus
TATCTATCTCTTACTCCAATCTACTGTAATTACCTGAAACATGTTTGAAAAAGGTTTTGTTAGCGGGAAATACTGGTGAATCATTCAATTTGCTAAAATGACTCGTTTGTTATAATTTACAGTATTCAGAGAGATTACAATGTTTCAGATATAAACCAACTACCCACAATATTTGTCACTCGACTCGTTTCGGTGACTGTGGTCATATCACTATTGAGTCCTGTCACCCAATAGTGAAGAATATCACTAATTAGGTTCGCCCACCAAAAGTGATAAAAACAGTAGTAATGTGCACAATACCCCACATACCGGCTGTAATTTGGTGACTACATATACTTAATCACTGTAATTATAACTCTAAAAATATTTAAGAATTTATAAAACACTTTGAATAAAAGAGAATGACTCACATTATAAGCATGCAGATTCCTACAGGCAAAGTTTAGTCTACATATAAGCCTTGATAGATTGCAGATTTATACAGGCAGAGCTTAGCCTATTGATTAGTCTTGTAACCTAGTGCACACGAACTTGGTAAGTAACTAATACAGCATTTACGATAACTCACGAGATTAAAACCCTCACAACAAATGACAAAGTGCAATCACTTAAACATCCATCGGATTCACAACGAATGACAGAGTATTCCCCGAGTTCGGGTGGTACTCAAACATCCTGTCGGAATCACGACTAATGACAAAGGATAGCACTTAAACATCCGGTCAAATAGTTTAAATCAATCGGACATTGAATCGTAGCAACGATCAAGTTAATACCCTGTATCGTAGCAGCGTTTCATGCTATGTGTCTGTTTGGTTGTAATCGAGGGATATCTCGAATTGTAAAACAAATTTGTTCATCGTTCCAACGTAGAAATCTAAGTGCCAATGCCCTCTATTTATACTGAGAATTTGACCCCCCTCGCGTGACGCGAGGGGTCCCCCTATGGGTTTCGCGTGACGCGAAGGTCCACCTTATCTCATAAGCTTGCCACGTGTCCAATTAGCTTAGCTGAGTCGACGGATTTTCGAAATTCAATTCTGACAACGAGTTATGAGGATAATCGTCAAGTAGGAAATACCCCCCTGAGTTTTAGGGGCCCTGATTCTGATTCTGATTGTTCTGAAATTTTTAGGGTTTATGTAGAAGTACTTGGGTGTCTCAATTAGGGTTTTTTATTTGTACAAAATATAATATAATATATATAATAAGAAAATAATAGTTTTGATGAGAGTTGTTATGGTTTGGGATAAAAGGGAATAAAATGATGAGAAAAGAAAATAGACCCACTTTGTAACTTAAGGGTTTGACTAGAAAACCTCCTGGTAGAATTTTGGGTATAATTTCTGAGCTATATAAAAATATATATATATATATATATATATTTGTACTCGTGTTAAGTATAATACCCCTAATTCAACCTTGTCCCAATGTCACGAGACAGAACCCCAACAAACTTAGTCAGGCAGAGCCTTGACATGTGTTATGGGCTCAGATCAATCGGAAAGGGTAGCGGTGATCTGGAGTTAAAATACTAGAAAGGCATGGCTTTATTATTATTATTAGGTAAATAATAATAATAAAAAGAATATTTATATATGGAGATAGAGTAGCGAAGAAGTAGACAGGAGATAAAAATGAAATCACTATTCTATTTATACATGCATTTTGAGCTCAAGATATTCTAGAATGTTATACACATGCCCTACATGGATTAACTCATATTATTAGTCATACATTTTTAATATTATTTTATTAATTCAATTCTATCTTATCAACTTTCATGCAAATGTTGATTTTTAATTTATTTTATTTATTTTATTTTCGATTCATTTTTATCATACCTATAATAATAATAAATTGTAAATTAAGTTCTATTATTATTATTTTATTAATTTATATATTTAATTAATTTAACTGCTTCACTTATTGGGTGCTTATAACTTCTAAAATATGATGTTTTATAAAATAATAAATATGTTATTAGAACGAGAATATTTGTATCTATATTTTGAACCAAGTTTTATTAAAAATTGAGTAGGTTCAAAATACAATATATATTTTTATTTATTATACGGTTCCTAGGCCCGTCTAATTACTTTATATTTCTAACAGTTGACTTACCCGTAATATACCTGTCTAATAATATAAATTTTTATAGACTTTTATTTTATTAGAAAGGTCACCCATATACAGGCCAATTAATTAATATAATATTTCAACCAACTATATAAAATATTGTTTAAAACTATTTGGGTTGAATATTTATATTAAAAATAAACTAGTTATTAGTTACTAGTGGTTAATAAATTTAACCAAACTTATAATTCTTATATAAAAATAGGAATGTTATATTCTCCCCACCTTGTTTTAAATCTCGTCCTCGAGATTTGGGTTAAGATATTATTTTTAGACTTATGTCATATTTTAGTCAATAAAAACAATATTAAGGTAGATGACACAGAATTAAAATATCAAATTTTGTGAATAAGAGTTGTATAATAAATAGGATTCAATGGTTCAACTGAATTAGTTCAAGAAATCGATGACAAATGAATGAGATGAAATGATACAATTTCCAAGGTGACTATGTTCAAGCAAAAAGATATATGATCAATAGATATTTTAAATGAATGTGAGGGACTTTTAGAATCAATAAAATTCTTTATCAAAAGAAAGCTTACTCTGATTGGCAACTGAGGAAGACTTAGAATTGATAGGTTCAAAATGAAATAAAAGCATGAAAATGATTTGTCAAATATTGAATTATGATATGAGAAAATCAATGTGCTGAGATGAGTGAATTGCAAAGATATACCAAAAGACAATAGAGTTAGTGTATCATTGTTTAGAGTTCCAAGTTGTTTTAATTGTGAAACAATGTGATAGTACACTATTAGTGACCATATTTTTCATACTATGTCCTAGAGATCGAAATATAATAAGAACAAGTTGTTTTGGTATTACCAACCATTATATTATATTTGTAAAGCAAATGTAATATATATATTATTTGTTATGCATTTGTACTATATGTAAATGGTCACCACTTTTAAATAAATATTATTTTAGTATTTTACTATACTATGTAAAATAACTTATATTTACTATGTAATATATATTACAAAACATCGCAATGAAGTTATTACATTACAAAATATTTTCGTATTATTATTTTGTAAAAGAAATCATTATTATTTATGACGTTAAATGAAAGTTGTAAATAAAGGTATAAAAATATTTATTGTACAAAAGTATTTGTAAAATATTTTGTAAATATATAACATTTAATGGGTCAATTCTATGTGATTACTTATTTTCATTTTGAAACCATATAACGTTGTGAATGTATTTAGAAATGTTGTAAATAAGTGAAAACGGGGACTATTCTTACAATGTTCTCCTAACCCAACGTAGTTGATGACTACCATATTATTCTTATATGGTTATTTTCTTGCCAGAGTGTTATGGTACATAGTTACCACAAAACATGTGATACACAATTATTTATATAATTTTATTCGTCCATCTAATTCTTGTATTGTTTTATGAAAATATGTCTTCTCCTTACAGTATAAAGTATATATATTTTTTTATATATATAAAATATAATTAAAATTTATTAAATAAGTATGATGACTTAATTTGTATACATTAATTAGTCATTATCATGGTTGGATATTGGTTAGTGCTGCCTTGTTTAAGCATAGGTGATCAGTCCATGCCTAACTAAGGCTAGGCTATCCAATACATGCCCTTGACAATAACCCTAGTACCTAAAAATAATATTAACACTACTATTATTAATATACTATTATTAATAATAAAATTATTAATAATAGATAACTTAAACATAAACTTAAATGAAAGTATACCTCAACATAATTTTTATACATATATATAAAAGTATAAATTTTTTAACAAAATTCATTGACTTGATATCAAAGAGTCATCATTTTGCAATAATGCGGTTCACAGTGCAAAAAGCGAAATGATATTTGAGTTTGGATAAAATAACAAATCGGAATGAAGCCCTCCGGTGGTCTTCATGAATTAAACGAACCATATGCGTAACCAACAGTGCATGTGTAATGTGTGGATTTACCAAGAAATGAAATAGATCAATACTACTATGAAATAAATCCTCATGGTATGATGACCATTAGAGGAAGTAAAAATACGAAAGTCAACTCATTATATGCAGAAGTCAGAATTTCAACGAAAGAAATATAAGAACTTCTATCTGGAATTTCGAGTGATAACCGTTGTTAAGTGACATTACCAGGGAATGTCGAATAAAATGAAATAGGGAATTTGCAAAAGTATGTGACTCCTTTTGCAGTGATAATAATTATGACTCTGATTGGACTGTGCACCAATGGTTGTGAAATATTGTTCCAACGTACCTTAGCGAAATTCATGTCGTTTATAGGATCACGTGACAAAGTGCCGCTTTTTGATTAGTAGTTCTTTTACTGACGGAATTAGCATTGGTGTCATCGTGCCTAATTTATATTTTCCAAAGGTCTTGCCTTGGAAGTCGTATGTGATATACTTTGACATATGTGTACGTATAATTTAAGTTTCTTGTGTTTTCTTATGCACTAGCACAACTTTACATGCTTCTTACTTGCGTTAATAGTCTATGGTAACGCATTGGAAATTTTTATACTTTTGATGGTGTCCCAACATAAAGGGTTCTCATTGCACAAGTTACGAGGTAGATGATCAAACGAAATAATGTTTGATATAGGAATTATAGATATATGCAAGAGATTCCTGATAAAGAAATCTATATTTATTATTGACACACATATGCTTGTGTTTTATTCCTAACTGACTTTTGGAATTCCTTATAGATATACATATCTATATAATCATATATTTCACATGCTGTAATATACATATCCTTCATAAGGTCAATGTATTTAACAGATTCTTATTTTCAAATACAAGTCAGATATCAGATCATGAAACTATTTAGGGAAATCTTGTCACTTGTTTGACATATTATATACCCCTTCTTATCCGCTTCACGCCGGAGAGGTAACCCCAGTATATCCGGACAAGCTGGAGAGTCTGCTACACCATACCCAGTCTTGCCGGAGAAGAAATTTAGATTTTCCCATAAATAGTATTTTTCTTAAATCATTATTTTGGAAAGTGCATTATAACTTTCAACAAGGACTAAGCAAATTAGTCTTCACATGTCAAATCATATTCTAGAACAAAATAGTAATAATAAATAAGAAATAACAGTGGCCAAGTGTTATCGCTTATTTACCATACTTGCAATGTTCTAGTTATTATCCTCAAGGCATACCAAAACCTATCACACTTTATTTACACAAGTATTTTAGCTTATCTTAAAGCTTATACTAAGGCATCTTTTCTTAAGTTCAAGTCTAAATACTATCCTGAGTGCTACCATAAAATATCAAGTTCCTAACTCTTCGTTTAAACTTAGGTATTTTATTACAACACCTATTGGCTTAAATCAGTGGCTCTGATACCACCTTCTGTCACGGCCCCCGATCCACCTTAGACGGAATCGAGAGCCGCGAACAGCCAAGTGGCACCGGTGATTATTTTGAAAAATATTGCAGCGGAAATTTTATCAGGACCCTGAGTTAGGAAAAATATCAGAGTTTAGAAAACACCGGATTTTATTTATTAAATAGACGGGATAAACCCATGTTTTACAATGGTAGCTTTAATAAAGATAAATTTTATTACATAAAACAATATTTCTTAATTTGATTTAAGTAATAAAATAAGCCACTTCTTGAAGCCTTTCAGTGCCGTATCTATCTCTTACTCCAATCTACTGTAATTACCTGAAACATGTTTGAAAAAGGTTTTGTCAGCGGGAAATACTGGTGAATCATTCATTTTGCTAAAACGACTCGTTTGTTATAATTTACAGTATTCAGAGAGATTACAATGTTTCAGATATCAACCAACTACCCACAGTATTTGTCACTCGACTCGTTTCGGTGACTGTGGTCATATCACTATTGAGTCCTGTCACCCAATAGTGAAAAATATCACTAATTAGGTTCGCCCACCTAAAGTGATAAAAACAGTAGTAATGTGCACAATACCCCACATACCGGCTGTAATTTGGTGACTACATATACTTAATCACTGTAATTATAACTCTGAAAATATTTAAGAATTTATAAAACACTTTGAATAAAAGAGAATGATTCACATTATAAGCTTGCAGATTCCTACAGGCAAAGTTTAGTCTACATATAAGCCTTGATAGATTGCAGATTTATACAGGCAGAGCTTAGCCTATTGATTAGTCTTGTAACCTAGTTCACACGGACTTGGTAAGTAACTAATACAACATTTACGATAACTCACGAGATTAAAACCCTCACAACGAATGACAAAGTGCAATCACTTAAACATCCATCGGATTCACAACGAATGACAGAGTATTCTCGGGTGGTACTCAAACATCCTGTTGGAATCACGACTAATGACAAAGGATAGCACTTAAACATCCGGTCGGATAGTTTAAATCGATCAGACATTGAATCGTAGCAGCGATCAAGTTAATACCCTGTATCGTAGCAGCGTTTCGTGCTATGTGTGTGTTTGGTAGTAATCGAGGGATATCTCGAAGTGTAAAACGAATTTGTTCGTCGTTCCAACGCAGAAATCTAAGTGCCAATGCCCTCTATTTATACTGAGAATTTGACCCCCTTGCGTGACGCGCGGGGTCCCCCTATGGGCTTCGCGTGACGCGAAGGTCCACCTTATCTCATAGGCTTTCCACGTGTCCAATTAGCTTAGCTGAGTCAACGTATTTTCGAAATTCAATTCTGACAACGAGTTATGAGGATAATCGTCAAGTAGGAAATACCCCCCCTGAGTTTTAGGGGCCCTGATTCTGGTTCTGATTGTTCTGAAATTTTTAGGGTTTATGTAGAAGTCCTTGGGTGTCTCAATTAAGGTTTCTTATTTGTACAAAATATAATATAATATATATAATAAGAAAATAATAGTTTTGATGAGAGTTGTTATGGTTTGGGATAAAAGGGAATAAAATGATGAGAAAAGAAAATAGACCCACTTTGTAACTTTAGGGTTTGACTAGAAAATCTCCTGGTAGAATTTTGGGTATAATTTCTGAGCTATATAAAAATATATATATATTTGTACTCGTGTTAAGTATAATACCCCTAATTCAACCTTGTCCCTATGTCACGAGACAGAACCCCAACGAACTTAGTCAGGCAGAGCCGTGACATGTGTTATGGGCTCAGATCAATCGGAAAGGGTAGCGGTGATCTGGAGTTAAAATACTTAAAACGAGGCATGGCTTTATTATTATTATTAGGTAAATAATAATAATAAAAAGAATATTTATATATGGAGATAGAGTAATGAAGAAGTAGACAGGAGATAAAAATGAAATCACTATTCTATTTATACATGCATTTTGAGCTCAAGATATTCTAGAATGTTATACACGTGCCCTACATGGATTAACACATATTATTAGTCATACATTTTTAATATTATTTTATTAATTCAATTCTATCTTATCAACTTTCATGCAAATGTTGATTTTTAATTTATTTTATTTATTTTATTTTCGATTCCTTTTTATCATACGTATAATAATAATAAATTGTAAATTAAGTTCTATTATTATTATTTTATTAATTTATATATTTAATTAATTTATCTGCTTCACTTATTGGGTGCTTATAACTTCTAAAATATGATGTTTTATAAAATAATAAATATGTTATCAGAACGAGAATATTTGTATCTACATTTTGAACCAAGTTTTATTAAAAATAGAATAGGTTCAAAATACAATATATATTTTTATTTATTATACGGTTCCTAGGCCCGTCTAATTAATTTATATTTCTAACAGTTGACTTACCCGTAATATACCTGTCTAATAATATAAGTTTTTATAGACTTTTATTTTATTAGAAATGTCACCCATATACAGGCCAATTAATTAATATAATATTTCAACCAACTATATAAAATATTGTTTAAAACTATTTGGGTTGAATATTTATATTAAAAATAAACTAGTTATTAGTTACTAGTGGTTAATAAATTTAACCAAACTTATAATTCTTATATAAAAATAGGAATGTTACAAAATGACTTGAATTTCACACATTGTACGCGCAATACTGTTTTAACAAACCCTAGAAAGTTTCAGACTTAAAATTGGACAAAAACCTGATCAATTTTGACAAAATCAGCTCGAGATGATGACATCAGCGGTATTTCATACGAAATAGGGATTTAATTTCGCACGAAATAGCATTTTCAGGGTTATTTCTCACGAAATCAACTTGATTCATTAATTTCGCACGAAATCAACAGGATATTTCGTACGAAATCAGCTATCCCGTATGAAATCAGCTATTTCGTTTGAGTATTTCGCACGAAATAACCTATTTCGTTTGAAATTGTGTTATTTCGCACGAAATTAGTCTTTTCGCTTGAACTGATTTTTCGTTTGAGAGTGTCTTGCAGGGTATTTCGTTTGAACAGGTATTTCGTGTGAATAGGTGTTTCGCTTGAATTGATAGTACGTTTGAAAAGCTGTTATTGTGAAATTTTTGAAAACCGAAACATGGAAGAAGAATTCTACAACGCGTTTGCTACTCCGATTACCATTACTCAGCAAGCAATGTTGGAAAATGAAACGGGCACTATGCAAAAACCGCCAAAACTCATGAACATCGAGGAGTATAAAGGATGGGATGAGCGTTTTAAGAATTGGGTTCAAGCAAATTATTTGGATGCTTGGGAATGTGTTGAAACGAAATATATTAGACCGACGAATGATGACGAAGAGGAGATTGCTATCAAAGACCTTAGTGCTGATGAGAAAATGAAATATAAAAATGAAAAGATGATGATCAGTTTACCGCAACAGGCCGTTAAAGAGGATATTTTGGTCTTATTGCAACACAATGGGAGTGCATATTCGATTTGGAAAGCGTTAAAGTCAAAGTTTGTTGGAAGTCAAGAGATGATTAAAAACAAAAAATCGCTTTTGAAGAAGGAGTTTGATTTATTTCGAGGTTTAAAAACTGAAAACACAAAGCAGATTATCGAAAGATATTGCAATTTAGTAATGAACATGAAAAGAGTGAGCATCACAAAAGACAATGAAGAACTGGTTGAAAAATTGGCTGATGCGTTGCCACATGAAAATTGGGGCACGTACCTTATGATGTTAAGGAATAAAAAAGGGTTTAACACGCTAACATTGAGTAAGTTCATTGAGAAACTGGAAGCTCAAGAGATGGAACAACGAAAGATCTCTAGAATGAAGGATTTTTGTCACACCCCGACCACGTAGAACATACAAAACGTGGCGGAAACATCGGGGAGTGTTGTAACAGAATTAATGTTTCACAACCATGGAAATTAAAGTTCGTTTTATTAATCAACCATCCAAGTTTACATTGTTTTAAGCAAGAAACCAAGAGTACATCACATAAATTAACTAGTTCTTGTCTCGTTTTAAGTCACTAAGGCACAGGTCTGCCTAAGTATGTCTTGATAAGTCCTATGCATCATCTCCTGAAACACATGTGAAAATAGGTACGTCAGCATAAAAATGCCTGTGAGATACATAGGTTTTGTGAAAATAAGATTCATGACTTATGTTTGAGAAAATGTTTAGTCATGAACCTTGTAATTTGCTTTGTCTTGTAAATCATTTGAAAAGCGATAAGATCAGATGATATGTATAAATAAATGTCAGGTTAAATGAATAACCATGTAAAATGTGTTTGTGTAAAATAAGTTGATTGTAAATCAATGTCTTGTAAAAAGTATGTTACTTGTATAAAATGTTCTATGTCTCAAACTGAAATGATTCAAATAACGGTACGATATGTAATACCATACAAGCACTTATATATAGGAAGTACCAGCGGCGTATCCACCATGCTTGTATCATATTACACACGCATCGTTACTTAAGCACTTAATCAAACCAAACCCCCAAAGTAATGTTTAACAATTGTAGAAATGTTTATGTAATGTCAATTGTCTATTGTCAAATGTAAAACATGTCAACAGATACAAATGGTTCACATGGTTCACAGGTACAAACGGTTCACAGATACACACGGTTCACAGATACAAACGGTTCACATAGTCAAATGATTACAACAGTTCAAAATGTAGTATAATGTGTTCATATGCTGGATGAGCATATGCAACAGAAATGCAATGTAAAACAATGTACTAAGTATGCACACAGTGGACATACATAGCATGAAATGTAATGTAAAACGATGTACTAAGTACGCACACAATGGGCATACATAGCATGAAATGTAATGAAATCATGTACTATAATGTACTAACGAACATAGCAGGTATATGATGTGAAAACATGGAAAGCACGAAAGTAACAAGTAGGCACATGTGTTCCACCCCAAAACGTTTGGAAAACAGTAAAAGAGGGGTCTATGTACTCACTTGAGCTTGCTCAGAAGTCCTAAGATAACCACCAAGCAATGCTAGAGATCACGGAATATCAAACGGCACCTAATATAGGTAACTACATTAATAAACCGGACCTAAATCGGAAGATCGGATAGGATGAGGGCTCGTAAACCATATGAGTATGGGAACTCATGTAGTATGGTTTAATAAAGCCTTCATACTAAATGAAACCTAACCTAAGTGCTTGTGACCCATTACGACCCGTTTAAGTAGCTTATGCTACTTTAACGCGTCGTTTGCGTAGAACGCGTTCGGACCGCCTAACTAGTCCTATGACAAGTAATATATGCCTTAACATGTCTAATATGGTTGTCAAATCAGTTTAGATGTCAAAAGTTATGTTACATATGTTTAAAATGAATTTTGGCATCAAAGGGGTATTTTGGTAATTTACCTAAGGCATATAAACTACCTATCATACAACTACTTAAACGAAGCGACCATAAGGTATAACCTCATAAGGTTATTCCCTATATACTATGGTCACCTAATGTGTTTGGTCGGATCCTAATGATCAACCAAACGGGTCGGGTTCGAAAGTATAAGCGATTGTTTAGATCGCTTACCTTACGACCCTATATAAGCACTAAACTAAAAGTGACGAGTTAAGCATGTTAAAACATGCTTAACTAAGTTTAGAAAATAGGTTTGGTATCACAACAAACGGTTGTGATACCTAAGAGTAGTTTGGTTACAAGATACGCAAGAATACGTATTCTGCCCGAAACTACGGCTCGTCACTGAGCCTAGATAACGTGGTAATCAGTAGGTATAGTCACTAGGGACTATAACCATCGTGATCACGCTCACGTTATGAAGTTCAAACGAACTTCGCATCGACCATAAATTGGTCAATGCAGAAAGTCAAACAAAGTTTGACTTTCGGACCCGAAAAGCAATAAAAGAACGAAAGAATACTTACGAAGGGTCCCCGAATGCTAATCTAGATCAAAATAACTCAGGTATGAAACAAAGGTTTCAACTTAGAGCACAAATGATCAGATTCTAGTGATTTTTGAAGTTAAGTGGGTTGGGTATTTATAGGAATACCCGAACCGTTAAGATCGTTTGTCGAATATCGTGCCTTAATCATATCCGTACAAGTGTCGGAAAGTTGTGGTGCCTAAAAATGGTTCTTATCAGCTGATTAGGCAAGTGGGAAATGTGTGGGTGAGGATTAAACAGCTGCAAATTGCTGACTGTTTAATCTAATCTGTTCTGGGGACTGCTTTACGGACCTCAAAGCTGCCAATGTTGAGGTCCGTAAGGTAACAACTTTGGCAGATTTACAGTTTTGGTCCCTGCAGCCCCTAAACTTGGTTTTCGATGCATTTTTGACACGTTTAAGCCCCGTTAACCCCATTTCAAAGCTCTAAAATGAAGTTAAAGTATAGGGAACTTAATTTGTGCTAAAAAAATATCTCGGATGTCGGTTCGTTTGGCCGTACGATTGCGATGTTCGGTTAATTACGACGGAATGCGCATAAGCGTGAAAAACGATCCAAATGACGTGACGAATGGATTTTTCTTATGCCAAACACTAAAATAAAATATTTTAGTGCTTACATAAATTTTTGGATGTCCGGATGTATTCAGAACGTAAGTTACGCGTAAAAATGCAAACTTGTGCACTTTTTGACGCTTTTAGTCCCTAAATGACACAAAAGTTTATTTTAGCATACCGAACACCTCAAAGCCTATTTCTAAGCTATGTAAAGGATATTTATGGTATGTTTAACTTATGGTCATGTCCCGGAAGGTCTGTTACAGTTCAAATTGGCATACTTTCGCAGTTTGTCAAATTTAGTCCCTATAAGCGAATAAACTTTGATTTCACTACACCAAACCTTCCAAAACTTATATCTAAGTTATGTAAAGGTTATTTAAGGTATGTTAAGCCTATTTCACTATTCCGGAGTGTTCGTTGGATTAAACTGGTTATAACTACACATCAGTGCGCGTATAACCTTCCAGAAAGCGATTTAGAGCTTGAAATCGAACATGAGTTGATATGTGCAAAAGATACACATATTTATACAAGTCCAAAGTATGAAATACAATATTTCATTGGTTTGGCATTTGTTTGATGGTTGAAATGACACAGGTGTTACAGTCTCCCCTACTTTAGGAAATTTCGTCCCGAAATTAATTCGTAGGAGTCTATTTGTGACTTTGTGTCAGATAACCACCAGAGATATGTAAAGCATAATCCTGTCATTTCCTTAACGGACATTCTTCAGAACGAAAATGAACAAACGGAGTCATTTTCCTCAACGAGTATTCTTCAGAAGCGGAAATGAAGGAATAAACAAACGGGGATCCATTTCCTTAACGGAAAATCTTCAGAAACGAAAATGAACAAACGGAGTCATTTTCAACAGATGCTTCCTCGGAAACAGAAATGAAAATGATAGACAAACGGATATTCATTTCCTCAACGGACAAATCTTTAGAAACGAAAATGAACAAACGGAGTCATTTTCAACGGTTGCTTCCTCAGAAACGGAAATGAAAATGATAGACAAACGGATATTCATTTCCTCAACGGACAAATCTTTAGAAATGAAAATGAACAAACGGAGTCATTTTCAACGGTTGCTTCCTCAGAAACGGAAATGAAAATGATAGACAAACGGATATTCATTTCCTCAACGGACAAATCTTTAGAAACGAAAATGAACAAACGGAGTCATTTTCAACGGTTGCTTCCTCAGAAACGGAAATGAAAATGATAGACAAACGGATATTCATTTCCTCAACGGACAAATCTTCAGAAACGAAAATGAACAAACGGAGTCATTTTCAACATATGCTTCCTCAGAAACGGAAATGAAAATGATAGACAAACGGATATTCATTTCCTCAACGGACAAATCTTTAGAAATGAAAATGAACAAACGGAGTCATTTTCAACGGTTGCTTCCTCAGAAACGGAAATGAAAATGATAGACAAACGGATATTCATTTCCTCAACGGACAAATCTTTAGAAACGAAAATGAACAAACGGAGTCATTTTCAACGGTTGCTTCCTCAGAAACGGAAATGAAAATGATAGACAAACGGATATTCATTTCCTCAACGGACAAATCTTTAGAAACGAAAATGAACAAACGGAGTCATTTTCAACGGTTGCTTCCTCAGAAACGGAAATGAAAATGATAGACAAACGGATATTCATTTCCTCAACGGACAAATCTTCAGAAATGAAAATGATCAAACGGAGTCTTTTTCAACGGTTGCTTCCTCAGAAACGGAAATGAAGGATTAAACAACAGATATTCATTTCCTCAACGGATAATCTTCAGAAACGAAAATGAACTAACAGAGTCATTTTCAACGGTTGTTTCCTCAGGTTCGGAAATGAAGGATTAAACAACGGATATTCATTTCCTCAACGGATAATCTTCAGAAACGAAAATGAACTAACGGAGTCATTTTCAACGGTTGTTTCCTCAGGTTCGGAAATGAAGGATTAAATAACGGATATTCATTTCCCTCGACGGATACTCTTCAGAACGAAAATGCACAAACGGAGTCATTTTCCTCAACGGTTATTCTTCAGAATTGGAAATGAAGGATAAACGGATATTCATTTCCTCAACGGATATTCTTCAGAAGTGAAAAATGAATATCTAGTTCATTTTTCCTCAACGGATACTTCATCAGAATTGGAAATGAATAGGGTTAACTTCTAGGTACATGACAAAGCTCGCTGTGGTTTCTGTGCACTAAATTCCATAATTATGTATGCATCCATAATTACGTAATTCCTTGCATAGTTCGCACAGTTTGTCTTGTAATGTTCATAAGCACATAATCACATAGTTGTTTAACTTGTTTATTAATTTGTTATCTTTGGACGCGGATACTTAAAGTACACCAGGAATCCAATTCGTGGATTTCATTTGGCACTTTAATCATATCAAGAATCTATCTATGAAGATAGGATAATCTTAAAAGGAATTCTGCTTTGTCCTTATTGAATTGTGATGTACATATTGAATCATACAAAGAATTCAATTAAGGACTCCGATGAATGATACCCATCCACAAGGATCTAATTATGAGGATAGAAAGATCCTACATGGATTTTTGGAGTTTGTGTAACAAGAGTGTTCTGACACCTTGCACTAGGCGTGCTTACGTCGATACACAAGGTAGAAAGTTCATGAGGTTGAGGCGCCAGATATGTCAAGCGACATATGAAGCAGAGTTTGAAGGTTGAGCAGCAGCAGGATTTGTAACAGCTTTGCTTTGGATTACAAAGCGGCACATGTTAACCAAATGTCTCCATCGTCCACCGTGGGTACATTTGAAACAAGGTATTTGATTTGAATAATGACGATGGCATTGATTGCACCAAGGAGCAGTTCCTTTATACAGCTTCATCCCTGAGGCGAGTCATGGTGATAGCTAAGTCAACGGTCTTCTGGAGTACGACGCCTATTTGTTGGGCAATTGCAGCACCTGATTCGGACATTGTTGTTGCGATGAAGAAGCATCTTGAAGATAACAAAAGGTATTGGAGGAAAAAAAAACGAAAGATAGTCAAAAGAGAATAACAACACATGAAGATTGTGACCATTTGTTTGTTACCAAAGGCAAACAAATGAGATGGTGACTAATCAAAGTAAATCGGTCAATATAATGTATCGCGAAGACATGCTCGCCTATAAGTGAACACTCATCCCAAGAATTCCCAGGTAAGCACAACTGGTCTCGCGTCTGATGAGATGTATACGAAGTGCTTGCCTAGACAGAAAACCCAGAATACAGGCATTCACCCTTCCAGTTTGCACGTGTTCACATTATTTAAAACCCAAAACCTTGACTAGACTTTGAAAATTCAAAGGGGTTCAAAACCTTACAATAGAGGGTTCAAAACCTTGTAATAAATCATCCTAGAACAGATGATTAGTTTTCAAAGCGGTTTTGAAATTTATGTTCTTGTTGTGGTCGTCGCCTAAGGATAGGTGACGGTATTGTTTTATGACTAAACGCAAGTAAACTCGCGTTAGGGTCCTAAGAAAGTTATAGACTAGGTCAAAGCATTACTAATAACCTAATTCCCTATAACCATTGGCTCTGATACCATCTTTTCTGTCACACCCCGACCACGTAGAACATACAAAACGTGGCGGAAACATCGGGGAGTGTTGTAACAGAATTAATGTTTCACAACCATGGAAATTAAAGTTCGTTTTATTAATCAACCATCCAAGTTTACATTGTTTTAAGCAAGAAACCAAGAGTACATCACGTAAATTAACTAGTTCTTGTCTCGTTTTAAGTCACTAAGGCACAGGTCTGCCTAAGTATGTCTTGATAAGTCCTATGCATCATCTCCTGAAACACATGTGAAAATAGGTACGTCAGCATAAAAATGCCTGTGAGATACATAGGTTTTGTGAAAATAAGATTCATGACTTATGTTTGAGAAAATGTTTAGTCATGAACCTTGTAATTTGCTTTGTCTTGTAAATCATTTGAAAAGCGATAAGATCAGATGATATGTATAAATAAATGTCAGGTTAAATGAATAACCATGTAAAATGTGTTTGTGTAAAATAAGTTGTTTGTAAATCAATGTCTTGTAAAAAGTATGTTACTTGTATAAAATGTTCTATGTCTCAAACTGAAATGATTCAAATAACGGTACGATATGTAATACCATACAAGCACTTATATATAGGAAGTACCAGCGGCGTATCCACCATGCTTGTATCATATTACACACGCATCGTTACTTAATCACTTAATCAAACCAAACCCCCAAAGTAATGTTTAACAATTGTAGAAATGTTTATGTAATGTCAATTGTCTATTGTCAAATGTAAAACATGTCAACAGATACAAATGGTTCACATGGTTCACAGGTACAAACGGTTCACAGATACACACGGTTCACAGATACAAACGGTTCACATAGTCAAATGATTACAATGGTTCAAAATGTAGTATAATGTGTTCATATGCTGGATGAGCATATGCAACAGAAATGCAATGTAAAACAATGTACTAAGTATGCACACAGTGGACATACATAGCATGAAATGTAATGTAAAACGATGTACTAAGTACGCACACAATGGGCATACATAGCATGAAATGTAATGAAATCATGTACTATAATGTACTAACGAACATAGCAGGTATATGATGTGAAAACATGGAAAGCACGAAAGTAACAAGTAGGCACATGTGTTCCACCCCAAAACGTTTGGAAAACAGTAAAAGAGGGGTCTATGTACTCACTTGAGCTTGCTCAGAAGTCCTAAGATAACCACCAAGCAATGCTAGAGATCACGGAATATCAAACGGCACCTAATATAGGTAACTACATTAATAAACCGGACCTAAATCGGAAGATCGGATAGGATGAGGGCTCGTAAACCATATGAGTATGGGAACTCATGTAGTATGGTTTAATAAAGCCTTCATACTAAATGAAACCTAACCTAAGTGCTTGTGACCCATTACGACCCGTTTAAGTAGCTTATGCTACTTTAACGCGTCGTTTGCGTAGAACGCGTTCGGACCGCCTAACTAGTCCTATGACAAGTAATATATGCCTTAACATGTCTAATATGGTTGTCAAATCAGTTTAGATGTCAAAAGTTATGTTACATATGTTTAAAATGAATTTTGGCATCAAAGGGGTATTTTGGTAATTTACCTAAGGCATATAAACTACCTATCATACAACTACTTAAACGAAGCGACCATAAGGTATAACCTCATAAGGTTATTCCCTATATACTATGGTCACCTAATGTGTTTGGTCGGATCCTAATGATCAACCAAACGGGTCGGGTTCGAAAGTATAAGCGATTGTTTAGATCGCTTACCTTACGACCCTATATAAGCACTAAACTAAAAGTGACGAGTTAAGCATGTTAAAACATGCTTAACTAAGTTTAGAAAATAGGTTTGGTATCACAACAAACGGTTGTGATACCTAAGAGTAGTTTGGTTACAAAATACGCAAGAATACGTATTCTGCCCGAAACTACGGCTCGTCACTGAGCCTAGATAACGTGGTAATCAGTAGGTATAGTCACTAGGGACTATAACCATCGTGATCACGCTCACGTTATGAAGTTCAAACGAACTTCGCATCGACCATAAATTGGTCAATGCAGAAAGTCAAACAAAGTTTGACTTTCGGACCCGAAAAGCAATAAAAGAACGAAAGAATACTTACGAAGGGTCCCCGAATGCTAATCTAGATCAAAATAACTCAGGTATGAAACAAAGGTTTCAACTTAGAGCACAAATGATCAGATTCTAGTGATTTTTGAAGTTAAGTGGGTTGGGTATTTATAGGAATACCCGAACCGTTAAGATCGTTTGTCGAATATCGTGCCTTAATCATATCCGTACAAGTGTCGGAAAGTTGTGGTGCCTAAAAATGGTTCTTATCAGCTGATTAGGCAAGTGGGAAATGTGTGGGTGAGGATTAAACAGCTGCAAATTGCTGACTGTTTAATCTAATCTGTTCTGGGGACTGCTTTACGGACCTCAAAGCTGCCAATGTTGAGGTCCGTAAGGTAACAACTTTGGCAGATTTACAGTTTTGGTCCCTGCAGCCCCTAAACTTGGTTTTCGATGCATTTTTGACACGTTTAAGCCCCGTTAACCCCATTTCAAAGCTCTAAAATGAAGTTAAAGTATAGGGAACTTAATTTGTGCTAAAAAAATATCTCGGATGTCGGTTCGTTTGGCCGTACGATTGCGATGTTCGGTTAATTACGACGGAATGCGCATAAGCGTGAAAAACGATCCAAATGACGTGACGAATGGATTTTTCTTATGCCAAACACTAAAATAAAATATTTTAGTGCTTACATAAATTTTTGGATGTCCGGATGTATTCAGAACGTAAGTTACGCGTAAAAATGCAAACTTGTGCACTTTTTGACGCTTTTAGTCCCTAAATGACACAAAAGTTTATTTTAGCATACCGAACACCTCAAAGCCTATTTCTAAGCTATGTAAAGGATATTTATGGTATGTTTAACTTATGGTCATGTCCCGGAAGGTCTGTTACAGTTCAAATTGGCATAC
This sequence comes from Helianthus tuberosus, assembly GCA_030545235.1. Lineage (NCBI taxonomy): Eukaryota > Viridiplantae > Streptophyta > Magnoliopsida > Asterales > Asteraceae > Helianthus > Helianthus tuberosus. The sequence goes on from JARYGA010056070.1 coordinate 18,590, forward strand.
TTTCGCAGTTTGTCAAATTTAGTCCCTATAAGCGAATAAACTTTGATTTCACTACACCAAACCTTCCAAAACTTATATCTAAGTTATGTAAAGGTTATTTAAGGTATGTTAAGCCTATTTCACTATTCCGGAGTGTTCGTTGGATTAAACTGGTTATAACTACACATCAGTGCGCGTATAACCTTCCAGAAAGCGATTTAGAGCTTGAAATCGAACATGAGTTGATATGTGCAAAAGATACACATATTTATACAAGTCCAAAGTATGAAATACAATATTTCATTGGTTTGGCATTTGTTTGATGGTTGAAATGACACAGGTGTTACAATGTTGATGGTGAACAAGATATTGGGCTTTATTACAAAGGAGGTGTTAGTGATAAAACCAATAGGTCACCAAAGATCGAAACTGCATTCAATACTAAAAGTTCATCAGGAGGGTCATCTAAAGGATCAAACAGCAAAACTGAATTTTCTTCATATCCATCATATGATCCAAACTTTTCAGCAACCAAGAATGGAATGAAGTTACAATGCAACATGGTATTAGACCTTGAAAATGGTCAAAATTACACAGAGGAGGTTGCAAAAGGTCACATGTCTCTGTTGGTGACTGTGCTAGAGTCATATGAGAGCTTAGTGGCAGGGCGGATCGGGAATCCAATGTTGACAAAACAGGATTACGATCAAATCGATGCTCAAGAAATGGAATTAATGGACATAAAGTGGTGTTTGGCGAGTGTCTTGAGAAGAGCTGAGAAATTCAAACAGATCACAGGAAGAGATGACTTCCGTGTTGCTAATGTTTCTACTTTAGGTTTTGATAAATCTAAAGTTACTTGTTTTCGTTGCAGGGAAAAAGGACACTTCAAGAGGGAGTGCACAAACCGCGAAGCAAGTGGAGCTCAAAATCCATTCAACAACAATGATTATTATCGGAAAGCAATCTATCATCAAGTTGCTCACAAACTGCTCATGCCAGGAAGGAGATTGAAGAATCATCAAAAAGAGCTTGTATGGTGAATCAAGAAGATAAAGAAAAAGGTTTCAGTTGGGACAAATATGTTTCAGCTGATAGCAAAGCATGTTTGATAAATCAAGATGATGAAAAATTACCAGAGAGGTTTAGCTGGGAAAATTTTAGTTGGGATAATTATTGTCCGGATAAAGAGATTTTACAAGCCAAAGCTTTTGTTGCTCGAGTTGCTGAAGATAGTGATAATGATGATGATTATTATGCAAGAAGAATGGAAGAGCACTTAAGAATGCTTGAAGAAAGTGACAGTGATGACGAAAAAGCTAAAAAGAAAAAGAAGAAAGTTAAAAAGCAAATTAGCAGTGATGATGAAGATGATCGAGTGATAAAGAAAAAAAGTAAAGGAAGTTCCAGCGTTCAAAATTGATGCAGAGGCTGATGCACGAAAGATTCTAGTGAATTGTGAAAACTGTGAGATTATAAAGAAGAAAAACAGTGAAATGATTAACAACATGAACAGGCTAAAAGAATCATATGATGTCTAAAACAAAGTCATGAATCAATACAACGAATCAAGCAGTGAACAAGCAACAACTATGAAAACACTTCAGGGAGCTTTCATGACAAAGCAGAAAGTTGTCAACAATTATATTGAGAAGTGTGTTGTTCTGGAACAAAAACTGGAAACACAAAAGGATTGAAACAGAAAGAGTTAATAGATTGTTAAAAAGTTACTCATGTACTTCTTATGTCATTGACAGGATTTATCCAACCTTTGAAGGCATGAAGGTATTTGAAGAAGATGAAGTATATGAAGAAAAGAATTTTGTAAAGAAGAAGGAAAAGAAGAAGGATACTAAAGTAAAGACGTCCTGTAAAAAACAAGGTGTCAGTTACAACAAGTTTCCACCCCCGCTTGAAAATGGATATTCTCCAAGAAATCCAAATTCCGAAAGAGTCGAAAAGGCAACAAACTTACAGTGGGAGTTGGAGTTTTCAGAAAATTTGCCAGAAAACATTGATGTCACTTTTACATCGTCTGACACTAATCATGAGTCCGAGTTAATAAAGAAAGTGGTCGATCAGGGGTTGGATAACGATGAAACCGAGGAGTCAAAGTCGGAGTCAAACTCAGAGTCAAAGTCTGAAACGTCAAGTCCAACAGTCAAAAAGGAGAAACGGGTTTTCAATAAATAATTTATGTTATCAAAATCTAATTTGAATGATGAAACATTTAAAGTGGCATATACTTTGAATGATTCTGACAAATTATATTCTGATGAAGAATTTCCAATAAGAGGTGTTAAACCAGAAATGATAAAAACGGTTTTGAAATTGACAGAAATTAATATTTCTAAAATAAAAGATGTAAATCTTAATGAAAAACCTAAAAAGTACACTTCAAGAGTTCAACAAAGAGAAAACAAGAAAAAAGGTTACAGTTCTGGTTCAGGGTATCGAAAGAAACCAAACCATAACGGTAATTTCAAAAAGAAAGGACTAGGTTTTATTCCACCAGAAAATTATAAAAATGAAAAATATGTTCGAGATTTTAAATCAAAAATGGTATTTGTTTCAGGTACATCTTCTGAAGAAGAGAAAGAAAATTTGTTCAGAAAGCAGTCGAACAAAGAATTCCTTGCAAAGAAGCAAGAAGAAATGAAGGTTGTTGATCAGATGAAAGAAACGAGAACCTGTTTTCAATGCAAAACAATTGGTCATATTGCCAATAATTGTCCTAAGGCAATTCAATCAAAATAGGAAGTGTCTCGTAAACTAAAAGAAAAGATAGTTGAGAATGATTCACCAATCAAACAATTTAAAGTTTTTGAAAATTCAAAATTTGAGATTGGTGAATGTTCAAAGAGGTTTTATAAGAGAAAAGCAAATCTTGACAACCAAAAGTGGGTTGTTAAGAAATCTGATGATAGTTCTAGCAATGATTCTGATATGTCAAAATCAGAGGAGCTATCTTCTAGCGATGAATCTGATTCCACAAAATCAGAGGAGCTACAAGTTGATTCAAAATGTGAAAAGTCAGTACCGCCAATGGACGAGGTAAATTTTCCACCATTGCGGGCTGAAAATTTTAAGCAAAAAGTTGGGAAAACAGAGATTTCAAATCAATTCTTTTCTGAAAAGAAGGAATTTGATGTTGAAAAGGCCTTTAACTCCAAAGTGAAACATATTTTTGGAAAAATGATTGATGGGAAGGCAAAAGGGGTTAAGGAATTTTATGAGAAGAAGATGAAAGGAAAGAAATCGAGTGTTGGTAACTCAGAATCTCCCAAGGTCTGTCAGGCTTGGGAGAATCTCTTTAACTGAAAAACCTGACTTGCCGGAGCTCCCAAGTTGGTAATCGCGGAGCATGAATCTGCATCATTCTTGATTTTTTTTTTTAAAATGGTTAAGTGTGACTTGCCGGAACTCCCAGGTTGGTAGTGTGGAGTAGGAATCGGCATTTTGAGAATTTCAACCTACAATTGGTAATTGTTGGTAAGGAAACCGACAAGTGGTTGAAAAAGTGGTTTTATCTACATGTGGTTGATAGTTTTTCCTACAAGTGGTACTTGGTTGAAAAAGCAAACCTACATGTGATTGAAAAAGGGGTTGTGATCTAACAAGTGGTTAATCAAGATCATTTATTTGAACTTGATTTAACTCTTATTTAAAAGTTTCGAAAACAAAGTGATGAAAGAATCCTCATTTTTACAAGTGGTAAAATCAACAAAACTTATTTTCCGGAAAAAACATTTTGATTAAAACAAACTTAAGTGTTTTGAAATCATAATGGGAAAATAGTTTGTTGTAAGGGGGAGTTCTGATTGTTTATGCCAAGAGGATGGCGAATTGAAGCGATTCGATGTCAGTTGTCATTTTTCTTGTACAGTTTGTTTTCAAATTTCTTTAAATGGTTTTGTATTTTAGGGGGAGTAAGAATTTCAGAAAATCCAAAGACATTAGAAAAATTTGAAAAATCCAAAAACATGAGAAAATTTGAAAAGGTAAAAAACATGATAAAATTCAAAAATGAGTTTTGTTGTGAAAAAGAGGAAATGATAGTACATCAGTGGACTATTACAACACGCTAAAGAATTGGAAAGTCAAAAGGTGATAAACAATCTCACTGATGATGTGCCAGTAGGTTTTTATACATTTAGTAGATTGTTTTCGAGATATAAACCTAGAATTTCAAACTTACTTATCTCGTGGGGAACATTTCTTGAATACATGGGTAACCCCCGAAATCTTGTTTGAAAGGTCCCTCTTTCTGAGATACTAGGTCTTTATCCTTAGTGATATCTGGGGTATTATCCCGTGACTTCTGATTTTGCGAAAGCAATGACCTAGTCCCCGTATAATACTTTGCAAAAAGCTTTTATCTTAAAGCTCGCCCTCATCATAAAAAAAGATGAAACATTGAAATATGCTAATCATGTGTAGTTGAAGAAAAGATTCTCTAAAGGGAACACACCAAAAAGTCGAAGCCATCATCTCTCTGATTTTGCGGAAGCAACAGCCTGAGCTCTCATGGCCCTCGCATTTAACCCTTTACAGATATCATCTAGGTATACTCACCTGTAAGACTGAATATTGGGATCTGGATACTGGAGTATATTCAAGTGGTGGGACACGGGAATAAGTTTAAGTCTATTAAAACACTAAATGCGTATCTCGAAACAGTTGAACTTTGTATGAAAATTTAAGTGGATCAGTATACTGACAATCTAGGTGAATCGTTTAGAACTTAAAATGTCTAAAGCTTAACGGTGTTGGTGATGTGTCTCAAAAAACTGATATGATCCTCTTACATGAACTCACAAAAATATTGTTTGTAAATATTTTATTATTGCATTTCAGTTTGTTTCTCTTACAAGTGGTTTTAGCTTTAAATTTTGAAAATTCCAAAGAGATTTTCGACGACAACTGATGAAGAAAAGCTGATTTTCAAAATTTTAAGTGCTAAACATGATGAACATTTCGTGAGGAGGAGTCTGCGTATAAAATGACTATACTTTGAATATGTTACCTACGAGTGATCATCAGAAATTTTTTAAATGTTAGATCATTCTGGAAAAATACTTGCAAATGATATAAATTTACCAAATTTGTAAATTTGTGAAATTTATGTTTGTGGTAAAGTATGTGCAGGAATGAAGATTGAAATTGCTAGGTTACGATCTTGGAACCTGAGCAGAAAGTGTGCCAGATCATGATCTTGAACAAGAATTCCAGACTGCGATCCCAACATTGTCGAAAGGGGGAGTCTGAAGACATCAAGAGGAAGTTCGAAGATGTAGAAAGCCAGGTTACAATCCTGATGTTACTAGAGCCAAGTTCTGATCTTGGAACTGAAGTTCATGCTTATTGATGATAACTTAAGATATCAAGAGATCTGATCAAGAGAATTTAAGTGAGAAAAGAGCCAGATCGAGATCCTGGAAATGAAAAGAAGAGAAGAGAGATATTGAGGATGCTTTACATTGTCAGATATTTCGAAAGAGTTCGAGAAGACTGATAAAGACTGAAGATTCGAAGACTCGACACCAAAGACTTCGTCAACATCTGAGGGGGAGTCTGTTGGTGCATCCGTCTGTCGACTTCGTCTTGTATCGAGTCTTGTATTAGAAGATAAAACAGGGCACGCAAAACGAGAAATGTGAAAAAGGGGTAATTTCGCACGAAATAGCATATTGCTATTTCGTACGAAATCATATGGTAATTTCGCACAAAATTACAATTTCGTGTGAAACTTGATTTCGCATGAACGTGTTCGTGCGAAATAGGCCACCCTATATATAGGTGCCTTGTAATTTCGTTTGAAGTAGTTTCAACTTTCCGGTTTCAGTACCGAAGTGCTGCCGAAGTGTCTACTCGCTGTAAAACTTTGTCAAATCAATCAAAAGACAGTTTAAAGTGAATATCTTGCTGAATTAACTTGATACGACTGTTTCGGCCTTTCTTATTGAGCAAAAACTCTTCTGAACGACTCGTTTGGTCGGTAAAACGATCCTACAACATATGTGTGGTCTATCTATGTTTCTTGATTTTTTTAATGGTAACGCTTACGTAGTCATCTCCTAAATTACACCAAATAAATCTTAATTTACTCCTTGCTCTAGATTAAACCTATTACCTCCCACTTAGAGGCAAAAGTCTCTACCAAGGCAACTATCAAAACGTCAACAAAAATGAGTAGGTGGTCCCAGTACCTTTGAATTTTTTAAACATTATAGTTTATAAGATATAGCACGAATACGTAAAAGAATTATTCGTTTTTTATGGATGGAGAAAAGTGTAACTAATTATCCATAGTTTTGTTAAACTCATGGATTTAAGTGTAATAAGATGGAGGGATAAAATATAAATAGTGTTTAAAAGACAATTTATCAACATTTAGGTGTGTATTTATAAATTAAGATTGGAGAATTCTTAATTTTTGGGTATCTTAAAATGCTTCTCCCTCATGTGTTGTAATATAGTATAGATAATTTAAAGGTTAAATTCTAACCAAAGTTTGATATAATTTTTTAACGATTTATTTTGTACAAATTAAATGGCATGATGCCAATAATGATAACACGCATGGCTTGTTTTTTAAACTGCTTAAATAATATTAAATCCATCTTTGGTGGAGCCTATTAGCCTAAACTCTTGACCTCGGAGGTAGCAATACTACATTATCTCAAATGGCTTTGCTAATTGGATTTAACCCCGCCTATAACACGAATGCCTTTAGAAAACTCATATTGGCTATTAAATTAATTTAATCGTGAATGCTAGTTTATCAGCCATTTTTTGAAGAGTAAATTACATTTTTGGCCCCTGTGGTTATACCACTTTTATTATATTAGCCCAAAATAAGAATTTTTAACATATCTGCCCCCATGGTTTCTATAACTAACCATTTTGGCCCCTAAGTCTAGAGATCATGGGGGCCAAAATGGTTAGTTATAGAGACCATGAGGGCTAAAATGGTTAGACTTAGGGGCCAAAATGGTTAGTTATAGAGACCATGGGGGCAAATATGTTAAAAATTCTTATTTTGGGCTAATATAGTAAAAGTGATATAACCACAGGGGCCAAAAAGTAATTTACTCTATTATATATTTAGCACTTTTTACATATACGATGCTCGTTACAGACCTACGCGCGTTACGAGCGACTTCGAGTAAATAATAAATATATTATATATTTACGATGACTTACGTTCGACACTCATTACGGACGTACGCGCGTTACGGGTGATCTCGACTAAATAATAAAAATATTATATATTTACGACCGTTTACGTTTCGAAGCTCATTACGGACCTATGCGCGTTACGGACGACTTCGACTAAATAATAAAAATATTATATATTTACGACGACTTACGCTCGACGCATGGTACGGATCTACGCGCGTTACGGACGACATGGACTAAATAATAGAAATATTAGATATTCACGACGACTTACGTTTCAACGCTCGTTACGGACCAACGCGCATTACTGACGACTTGGACTAAATTATAAATATTATATATTTAGCACTTGTTACGTATTCGACGCTTATACGGACCTATGCGCATTACGAATTCGACGCGTGTTACGGACTAAATAGTAAAAATATTATATAATATTTTTTGAAAAAGACTAAGATATAAAAAAATTTTATACTTTATAAAATAGAAAAGAAAAAAAATGAAAATTTTGAAACAATATGCATCGTATAGGCCATTACAGATCGTATTGGTTCATGATTTTGAAACAAAAATCTTAAATTTTAAATCAATACGATGTGTATAGGTCCATACACATCGTATTGCTTCATCTGATTAAGAAAGAACATAAAATTTTGAAGCAATATGATGCCTATAGGGCCATATGCATCATATTGCTTCATCTGATATTGAAAAAACTCCCAAAATCTCAGTCTTTCAACCCAAAAATCACACAAATTCTGTAGGATCGAAGAATCGTCCAAAATGAGTCAATCTGAGTCAAATCTGAGTCTCTAGAAAGGCGGAAACAGACTAGAAACCGTCAATGAGTGTTAGAATAGGTGTAGAAGAGTAGAAAGTCACTTTAAACATGTTCTTCATTGATTATGAACGTTTTCATACAGAGAGAATTAGACAGCACTTCGTGGCAAGATTCTCTGGAAAGTTCTAAATGAAAAACACAACTAACCTATTTATAGGTTTCCCAGTTCGCACCAAATAACTAGCCCACTTCGCACGAACTGGACAACTTCCAGTTGGTGCGACCTGACCTTACACATGTCAGTTCGTGCGAACTGGCCTAATATACATAAACTTTAACATTTTAAACTTTTACATATAATTGACACGACACAGACTGATGACGCAGGCCATAGACATTATGCACCAACAAACTCCCCCTTGGATATTGCCGCAGTGTTTAGTCAGCCTGTCTTCAAACAATCTAAACAAAGACTTGAAAAACTCTTCTCTTTGCTTCGGCTTTTTCAATAAAGCTTTCCTGAGTAGTTCCTTCTCTTTCGCAGCTCTCTTCTCTTCCTCAGCTAGCCTTTGTACACATGTAAATCTAGCAATCCTATCTTTTTCTTCACGCTCTTTTCTCTCCTTCTCAGCTTTCAGAAACTCTTCCTTTTAAATCTTTCTCCACTTTGATAACTGTTGGACTTTGTATGCCCAAGACACATATTAAATTGATGTGGCTAGTACGTTATGATCCAAGTCGAGTCATACCCAAATACAAGCTAGACAAACACTTACAATATTTATTTATGATATGATCAAACAAATAAATATTAACACTTAGAATATTTAGAAATTGGTTTTCTAAATAATTGCACTTGACAAACTAATAAATTATATGGATAATTTATTTTGAGAGAATATTTTATTTTGTTATTTAATGGGTTAAATAACATAATAAAAGTTGTATAAGTCTTATAACATATGATGTTATAATTTTATAAAAGTTATAAAATTAATCAAGACTTAAATTATTTTTATAAAAGAAATTTGAAATTTTTTATATAAAATTAAAAGGTGGGCCGCCCCCTTCTCTTCCCAAGACCAAGTATGGTCCAATCACACTACATGCATGTCTTACAACTTAGATGGGTCTTGATTGGGTGGTCTTCCCAAGCAATTTTAGCCCAATGAGGTTGCATGCAATTTGCATGTGTAGATGGATATTGATTGGTTCTTTTGGGTGGCCATCTTCTCTCACTCTTTAAATCTATTTTGTATGACAAATATTAGAGATGATGAACTTGGAAAATTGAGAGAATTCTCACTACAAAAATCGGCCAACATAGTGATCTTTGAGGAGATCATTTTTCAAGTGTAAGACTTGAATTTAGTCTCTAAAAATCGGGTCATGTATGGTTGATCTAGTAGGCTTTTTCAAGATCATAAATCAAGTGCAAGAACTCCACAACCTCCTCTCATATTTTCGGCCAAGCATGGTTTTCTAGAGGGAGTTTTAGTGAGTTCATAAGTGTAGAAATCCTAGCTAAACATAAGGTGTTTGTTGGAAGGCTTGGGGTATACAAGCTTGAGGTCTTCTACACTTGAAGGCAACCGTTCAAGAAGCATCATTCGTTTCATTTCTCATTACTCCAAGAAGGTAGTTTTCTAAACACCCTATGGTTGTGTTTGATAGTATGCATGTTCATATATGGATCTGGGTATTGGGTTTTTCATATAAAATGAGTTTTATATCTTGTAAGTAAACATGTTTTAAATAAATTTCCGCTTCGTTTTTATTTCATATGGATGAAATCACTTTGATAAACATGTGAAAATCTCAACAGTGGTATCAGAGCCGCTTATATGAATGCATGCTTCACTAGACTTAAAATTTTCGGGTTTCGGGTTTGGTTAAAACCCTATGGCCGAAATTTTATATATGGTTATTCTTTTGTTTTTCAAGGTTATTTTAATACATGCATAAAAGTATCTTGAAAAATTATGTCATTTGGATGATTTGTTTGTTTGGACAAAAACCCACCTTTTCGGTTTTTTCATTCTTGACCGAAAAGTAGGTTGTAAAAAGGGAACCATTTTTGCTTCTTGAATTTTATATATTTGGATATATATATATATATATATATATATTTTGGTGTTCATACCGTAGCCATGACCTTGTGTGAATATGTTGAATATTTGTGTTTGTGATTTGTATTTAATTATTTCAATGGGTTGTAATAATTATTTATCTTTGTTCTTCCATTTGTAAAGTTATGTAATTTATTTATTTTATTAGGAAAAAATGTATAAGGATATATTTTGTAAAAGAAGATGCACACAAAAATGCGGTTTTGGTTTTGGCTAATTTCGGGCCTAAAGGACTTCATAGTTCTTAACGGGATTTTAGCCCGATAACCAAAACACATTTTTTGAAGTCCAAAGGAGTTTGGAGCTGAATTAAAGGACATTTTGAAAGCTCAAAGAAAGTGAAGAAATCACAACATAAAAGGAAGACTTGAAGCATTTGGATGCGGGATCAAGTGGGAGTTCAACGACACATTATTTGTGTCAATATTCACCCTTTAGGAAGGACCTTTTGCCACACTTGTTTCGGCTAACAAGTGTTGTCAAAATAGTTGGCTATGGTTATGCACCTATTGATATGTGTCTTGTGCTTGTGTGGTTGTTTATTTATGTTGTTTGGATGATATGTTGATATGCATGCTTAACAAACTAATAATCAACAACAAGCTTAAAATTGGTTCTTTAAAGATCATTAAAAATGGTTAATAAAAGGTTATTAAAAATTAATGATTTTATAATAAAATGGGTTTTATTAAAAGGAACCTTGAAAATTTGTTTTCACAAAAGTACCAAGGATTTTAATGCATGCAAATGTATGGTACATAAAGTTTTCTAAACTAGAATTTTGAAAACTCAAAATCCCTTTTATAAAACAAGTCAAACACCATCCTTTTATACAACACTCAAATCACTTGGGAACTCTTATTGTGGGATAAAGGTCACTTAACCACATTTGAGGGAACTTGTATATTCGAGGTGGGTTTACCATGTTTGTGGGATAAAGGTCACCTAACCACTTATGTGAATAAACTCACACGTATGTGTAAGTTGGACGACTTGATTTGGAAACCATGAACTTAGGGTCACCGAAGCATGGGGAACAAAGGTGTTGATGTGATTAAACATGCCAACTAAACATAAAGATGTTTAACCGATCCCATATGGCTAGAAGTTGCAAAGAGTTGCAATTGTCAAATGTTGACTACCTTGTTAATTTAAATAGAGGGATAAATGTCACCTAACCAATATTTAAATGTAACGTTGGATTCTAGATTTTAATTATTAATTGTCTATGAGACACAAAAGGGTATTAATGATTAAAATATAATAATATCGAAAACACTAAAATTGAACCTTGTTAAATTTTGTAGATGGCCGCTAACAATATTACCCAAACCGTCCGTAACCTATCACTGAAAACAATCCTGAAAAAGGATCGTTTCAATCAAAACACTTTATGGATTAATATCAAAACCTAAGAATCGTTCTCAAGTAAGAAAAGATATCCTATGTGTTGAACGATCCTAATCCCAATGAACATCTTATGGAAGATAAGGATGCCTATAACGATTGGATTAAGTATATTGAGGATACTATGCAAGTTGCCTCATGTTAGGAATTATGATTCCCGAGATTCATGTAACACCTGTGCCTCCACGGCCATCAAACAAATACCAAACCAATGAAATATTATATTTCATACTTGGGATTTGTAAAAATATGTGTATCATTTGCACATATCAATTCTTGTTCAATTTCAAACTCTAAATCGCTTTCTGGAAGGTTATACGCGCACCGATGCGTAAATATAACCAGTTTAATGCAACAAACACTCCGAAATAGTGACATAGGCTTAACATACCTTAAATAACCTTTACATAACTTAGAAATAAGTTTTGAAGGCTTTGGTATGGCAAAATCAAGTTAAATCGCTTACAGGGACTAAAGTTGACAAACTGCGAAAGTATGCCAATTTGAACTGTAACAGACATTCCGGAACATGACCATAAGTTAAACATACCATAAATATCCTTTACATAGCTTAGAAATTGTCACACCCTGCTAGTAGCGGAAGCGTTTTGTGTGTGACGTAAGAAAGGTAATCATTGCATCCAAATGTATTTAACAACGTGAACCAACAACGATGCCATAGTTACATAAACTCCAACGAATATTTACATAGTTTCTCAAAAGTAGTTTCAAGTACCATACATGTTCACAACTTTAGACATAACATAGTTTCCGTTTGTTTTTCACATTACCAAAAGATAGTTTTAACATAAAACTTAGTGAGGTTTTGTTTCCTATATACCCATACGAGGTTGGGATATAGAAGACAAACCCTTCAAAAGTGGCAATCGTTGTCATTTGTTTTCCCGAATCCCATAGTGTATCACCGGCTCAAGACCTGTTTCCTGAAATACATGTAGTTTTAAAAAGTCAACAAAAAGTTGAGTGAATTCATGTAGGTATTTGTTATCATATGAAATCTAGTACTTGTCATCTTGTAATCCCGGTATGTTCTGATTAAAATCATGGAGTCTATTAAGATCTATCAGTGGGTAGCTAGCCCCCTGACATGATGCGCCATAAGCAGAATAACCAACCCATAGACACTTAGTTCGCATTGGGATCAACAAAAGCACTCCACGGTATACAACTAGGAGTGGGGCGTGCCTCAAGCCCAATAGATCTACACCTTTTGCACCTCGGTCACTACGTGATTAATGGTTATTAGTGTACATTCCCCTACTTATGCACATTGACCCTGTTTTCTACTCCGGAATTAACATACCAATAGTTTAACATGTATTTCCCCTCGATGTTTTTGAAAACAAAACATTGAAAACAGTGAAAGGAGGGACATGAACTCACAAATTTGCGTTCCTTGTATGTAATACCGTAGCGAGCGTCCGTACGAGTAGTTAACCTACATGCGTACTAATTTTATTAGACACTAGGTCTTTCGGACCTCGTACAAGTTGTTCATCTTGAATTCTTGTTTATGTTTTCGCTTGTCATCATTACTAGTGGGCCTAGCCCTAGTTTTCTTGTTATTGGGCCTAGCCCTAGTTTTCTTGTTATTGGGCCTAGCCCTAGTTTTCTTGTTATTGGGCCTAGCCCTAGTTTTCTAGTGAGTCCATTAAATATATTCTTGACATTTTTACCAAAAATTCACCAAGCATATAACTTAATAAGTTCGTTTTCCACATGAAAAGTACTTGGTAATTTTTATAGTTTTCGATTTTCCGGATTCTTGTTTTTGACCACTTAGTTATGCGTTCGCTTTAGTGTCTAAAAACATGTTATTTTTAGACCCGACATTGTAGTAACTTGTTTACGATGTCAATACGCCCAATTTGTCATCATCAAGTGTTATGTATTTCCATTTCGGCTATTTTATTTAATTGTCCGATTTTACTAGCATTTCTTGGACCATGTAGGAACATGTGCGTGTATTTATTTTGATCATCCTATAGGTATTTAATACATACACATATATAGCACACATTGCAAGCACTTAGCAAGTTTCCGAAAATATATAATTTTTACCAAAAATTATATTTATACTTTGTTATATTTTTACTCACTTTATTCTTGTAAAAATATATGTTTAAGTTCATAAGAACTTCTTTGAATATTTAACTATTAAATATTCCCATCAAAGTTTCCATAATGACGTTTATGACCACTAATCGCGTTTAACATTGTTAATCACCCGTTAATCCCCTTTTTAATCGCGATTAGATTTTTAGAAAAATTCGCCATAGTTTCCCCTAAACTATGACGTTTCCCACGTTACAAAAACGCGTTTAAATCAATGATCAATTTTCTCAAATCACCACACTTTACCAAGTTTCACTAAATGTCATTTTATAACAACAATTTCACATTTTGTCTTTCAAAGCTTATTATGAGCATTTCTTTAGGTAAAATCCTTTTATCACTTTAAAGTTAAATCATTCTTCAAGTTTATTAAGTATATGAACTTGTTTAAACTTGTTTTTCATCTTTAAAATGATCACATCTTTGTATAAACATTCTCAAGACTTTTACATAACACTTTTCATAAGTAATATTACATAAACTTCTTTTTATGTCAAAAACCAAGTTCATTAGTGTTGTTAAAAGTCCTTTTTACATGATTATACTTGGTTTATTCTTTCAAAAATTACTAAATCAAGTTTATATATAAATGCTCATAATCCTTGAAGTTGATGATCTTTGTTGATTTAAACATAACCATGTTTAAATCACATATTTATGTTCATCATAATATTATGAACATAAATATAAAATACTACACAAAAATAACAACAAGATCATCATAAATCTAGACTTTAAGCTACTAATCTAGACACAAATTAACATAATCAACAAGATCTCATGCATATCATAACACTAAACCACATAAATCAACACATAACATGGTTATAATTAGTGTTTATAAGCTTTATGTTTAGGGTTTTTGATTATATTTTTCTTTAGCTTCAAGATAATCAACTTGTACTTTATAAATCTACTAGTAATATGAAGCTTAAAAATGGTGTTTAGAAGACTCACAATCTTGCAAGAGTTAAAACTAGAAGAATAAGAAGAAGATATGCTCCAAAAGTGCTCCTAAGTGTGCTCCATGCTTACACCTTCCATGGATGATCTTGTAAGGCTTAGATTTAGAGTAAAATATAGTGTTTATGGAAGATTGAAAGGGTTTCTAATGGGTGTTCTTGGAGCCGATTTCAAGGGACCAAGATAAGGGTTTTCTTTTGCTTGAACTTGTGAGAAAAATGATAAGATAAGTATGGTTAAAGGTATGGTGTTATAAGAGAGTTTTCAACAACAACTTCTTACAAATCCCATGCTTCTAATACCACATTTTCAACAAAGAGATGGTGAGTGGGGACCCACCATTTTCGGCCACAAGTAAGGGGGGGGGGGGGTATTATGTAAATTTTTATAAAAAATTTTATAAAAGAGCTAGATATTTTTGTAATTAGAAGGTGTAGGGTGATTAGGGTTTAAGTACGTCGTTAAGGGGTGATTAGTATTTCGGAACCAAAATTATTATTAACTAGTTTACTAAACTAGTAAAAATCATGTTTTGATACTTAAAACGCTTTTCGTTTCGTCGTCGGCTCGATTACGGTACTTTTGTGTCGTACCGACAAGAATTTCCGCAAATGGTTTTCTTGCATCCGGAAGTTGTATGAAATGATTCCGAGTCCCAAAGTTAGCTTAACTAGTTCACTAGATTCTTCATTTGCTTGTTTCGTGACCAAAAATATTGCTTACTAGTTCGTCAAGTTGCTAACGGATCAGTTTAGTGCATAGCGACGTAACGCCGGAAACTTGTGATTATGAATCATCCGTTGGTATTATCTTATGGTTTTAGTATGTTTTTCATAGATTGACATTATTCCAAAGTCCCGGAAATGCTTTGTTTTAGGTTCGGACACATTAAAAATACCATATTTTAAGCCGAAATGGACATTTTGAAAATTAGGGCGTTATACCGGCAAGTCTTGTTTCTTGGCAAGAGGTGTTTTCACAATAATGTTTTCTCATATTGATGGACTCAGTTATGTTATCCGAGTGTCGTTTTTCTGTGTTTTGGTCTGGTTTCACGGTTTGCTGGCATGAATAGTGTAACCGTGAATAGTGCACGCAGCACTTTCTACCAACACTTTTAGGACATCGTTGGCTTGGTTTCGCCATACGACGAAAACCCACATATGTTTTAGCTTTGTTTCCTTGTCCTAACCTTGTTATTCAATTAACGACACTGTTACGTAATTAAATTACGCTAAATGCATGAGATTAAGAAATGTAAATAGTGATTAAATTGTACGGAATTACCAGTTATTTGCCAGTTGTCACATTCTCCCCCTGTTAAAAAGAATTTCGTCCCGAAATTCAAGTTGAGCCATCCTTTGCAGGAGTCTTCTTAAACAGGTGGGGATATTTTTCCTTAATCTGATCTTCACGTTCCCATGTGTACTCGGGTCCGTGACGTGAATTCCAGCGGACCTTGATCAGTTCGATAGTACTTCTCCTTGTATTGTGGACCTTCCGATCCATAACCTCAACGGGTTCTTCGGTAAACTGAAGCGTCTTGTCTACATGAATCTCATCCGCTGGAATGATAACTGTATGAACTGTCGGACTTCTCCTGAGGTTCGACACATGAAATGTGTCATGTACGTTACTGAGTTCTTCTGGCAACTTCAACTTGTACGCGACGGTACCGATCTTTTCTAGAATCTCAAACGGCCCAATGTATCTCGGGTTTAGCTTCCCGCGCTTCCCGAATCTAGCTACGCCTTTCCAAGGTGAGACTTTTAGTAAGGCTTTGTCTCCGACCTCGAAAGAGCGTGGTTTACGTTTTCCGTCCGCGTACCACTTTTGTCTGTCACGAGCCGCTTTGATACGGTCTCGTATTTTTGCTATCTTGTCAGTAGTATCTTGGACTAGTTCAGGGCCGACGAGTTGTTTGTCTCCGACTTCCGCCCAACACAGCGGTGATCGGCACTTCCGTCCGTATAGTGCTTCGAATGGGGCGGCTTTAATGCTTGTGTGATAACTGTTATTATATGAAAACTCTACCAGTGGTAAATGATTATCCCAATTTCCGCCCAAGTCCATCACACAGGCGCGAAGCATGTCTTCCATCGTTTGGATGGTTCGCTCGCTTTGCCCATCGGTTTGCGGATGGAATGCGGTACTCAGATTCAGACGAGATCCAAGCGATTCTTGAAATGATTGCCATATTCTTGATACAAAGCGACCGTCACGATCCGAGATTATTGAAGTAGGCACCCCATGTCGTGCCACAATCTCGTTGAGGTAAATTTCGGCTAACTTCTCGGTACTGTCTTTTTCACGAATAGGTAGGAAGTGAGCCGACTTGGTTAATCGATCAACGATAACCCATATCATGTTATGACCTCGAGAGGTCCGTGGGAGTCCTGTAACGAAATCCATTGATATCTGCTCCCATTTCCAAACCGGAATCACTGGTTGTTGTAATAATCCAGATGGCTTTTGATATTCGGCCTTGACCTTTGCACAAGTTAGGCAATTCCTAACGTAAATCCCAATATCTTTCTTGAGTTTAGGCCACCAATAGAATTCTCTCAGATCCTGATACATCTTATCAGTTCCTGGGTGTATCGAATATCTGGACTTGTGTGCTTCATCCAGCACTAAGTTTCGTAAGCCACCAAAATAGGGAATCCAGATTCTTCCTCCGAAATATAAAGTACCATCCTTATTTGTTTCCATGTGTTCCCTTGCTCCTCGCAAGTATTCTGCTCGTATATTTCCTGGTTTTAGGGCTTTCCGTTGTGCGTCGCGCACTCGAGTTGTAAAGTTTGTCTGGATTGTCAACTCTAAAGCCCGTACTCGAAATGTTCTAACTCGTTCTTTCCGACTCAAAGCATCCGCTACAACGTTTGCTTTCCCCGGATGGTATCTGATTTCACAGTCATAGTCGTTCAACAATTCTACCCATCGCCGCTGGCGCATGTTTAATTCTTTCTGATTGAATATGTGTTGAAGACTTCTATGATCAGTGAATATGGTACACTTGGTACCATAGAGATAGTGACGCCAAATCTTTAAAGCGAATACCACTGCGCCCAACTCTAGGTCGTGAGTGGTATAATTCTTTTCATGAACTTTTAACTGCCGCGACGCGTACGCGATGACTTTTTCACGTTGCATTAACACACAACCCAAGCCTTGACGCGATGCATCACAGTACACCACGAAGTCATCGGTGCCGTCAGGGAGTGATAAGATTGGCGCTTGGCATAGTTTATCTTTGAGCGTTTGGAATGCCATTTCCTGTTTTTCACCCCAATCGAACTTTCTATCCTTCTGGGTGAGCGAGGTTAGTGATTGGGCAATTTTAGAAAAATTCTCTATGAATCTTCGATAGTACCCCGCTAAACCCAGAAATTGTCTTACTTCCGTCGGGGTCCTTGGAGTGTTCCAGCTCTTTATGGCCTCTATCTTAGTTGGATCGACATGTATTCCGTTCTCGTTCACCACATGACCGAGAAATTGTACTTCACGAATCCAAAATTCGCATTTTGAGAACTTGGCGTACAATTGTTCTTTCTTAAGCAACTCTAGAATAGTTCTCAAGTGTTGTTTGTGTTCCGCCTCAGTTCGTGAGTATATTAAGATGTCATCAATGAATACGATCACGAACTTGTCCAGGTATGGTTTACATACCCGATTCATCAAGTCCATGAATACGGCGGGAGCGTTCGTTAAGCCG
>JARYGA010056071.1:0-37288 GCA_030545235.1 Helianthus tuberosus
CACCCGAGCCTATACCTGCTCATGATCCGATGCCTGAGCATGCACCTGTTGACATACCAGTTGTTGCACCACTGTTACCTGACCCTCTACCTGCACCCGCAGACCATGCTCCTTTTGCTGACCATATAGATCCCCGTTACGCATTCACACACAATGGGTGGATAGAGGACGATGATGACTTGCCTCCTTTTGTTAGGCCTGTTACTCCCTCACCTAAACCTACTCATGCACCTGTTGATATCGCCTCGTTTCGCCCACATGTGTCTGACATACACCGCACTGATCTGCCGGTCATGTTCTTACAGGATATCCCTCCACCCCGTCCAGGGGAAGGACCGTCTAGCCAGCCGTCTGGCCCTGTTCCTCCTGTGTCAGCAGCTTTTCCCTTTGTGCCACAGTTTTCACATACTGCTCCTTTCACCTCTGCATCATCGGGCGAGCCACTGATTTGGTTTCCGCCCGACACGATGCCTGTTTCTGATCCATACCATCCCTTCCACTACACTGGCTACACGAGGGATGAGCTACTCCTGTCCCTACAACTCCAACAGGAGATGTTGTGTCGCAGAGTCATGGATCTTGAGAGGATTCCACGTCCTCCACCCTGTCCTTGTCAGTCACCGTTCGCGACTCCACCCGCTCCTCTTCTGCCATACCCAGACTTTGACGTTCGTTTTCTTACTATGGAGCAGCAGATTAGTTACCTGATGCGTACTGTTCATGCCCTTGAGGAGGAGTTAGCGCATGTGCACAGTTTGCTTTTCGTTCCTCCACCTCCCCCTCCTCCACCATCAGCATAGCAGTTTTTGGTTTTATGCAGGTAGTATACTTTTGGTGAGAGTGTCGCTATTGAGCCCAGATTGCACAGCCTTTTGAAGACCACTGTTTGACTTTTGATTGTTGTAGTTGATAGACGATTTGGACAAGGGTGATGTGACCCTATAGTCCCTTTTGATGTATGGTACATTGTAGAACATGTAAAACTGTATTTGTGGTCATTGATATATGAAAAGCTCAATCGCAACATTCTCATTATATACATTGTTGAATTACTTGTTTACATTATGATTGGGATGATTATGTGTTTACTTGCGTGGATAAAAGTTATTACATACACATACTACATACGTATATGCATAAGACCTGACCTATACTATCTTCTTTAGAAGATGCCCCCTCGAAGAGATAACACACTACCTACAACTGAGGCCGAGTTACAAGAATGGATTTCACGAGCGATAGCACAACACGATGCCCAGAGCTCCGAGCAAAGCGGGGGTACCTCGGGAAGTAACCCACCTCATGGTAATGTTTAAGTCGTTGAGACACATAACGTTACATTTGGATATTCCATGTGCGTTCGCTAATGCTATCTGTGAATGATGTTGCTTGTACAGGCTGTACCTATAAGCAGTTCTTAGACTGTAAGCCTCTAAATTTCGACGGCACCGGGGGTGCTGTGGCCTTTGTTCAATGGACGAAGAAGACTGATTCTGTGCTAAGAATGAGCAAATGTGCGCCGGAGCACCAAGTCACCTACATCTCCGGATTGTTCTTAGACGGAGCGCTTTCATGGTGGAATCTCCAAGTTCAAACTCTAGGAGAGGCAGCAGCATACGCTTTGACTTGGGCTGAAATGAAGGAACTCATGCGCAAGAAGTATTGCTCCAGGGCTGAAATTCAAAGATTGGAAACAGAGTTTTGGAACCTCAAGATGGATGGTCCTAAGATTGCGGAGTATGTGCAGAGATTTCACGACCTATCTCGCGTTGTACCATACATGGTTAGTCCAAAATTCAAGCTCATTGAGCGTTTTATTTGGGGGTTGGCACCTCAAATTATGAGTATGGTAACAACATCGAAGCCTGCCACAATCACCAAGGCTATAGATCTGAGTGTCGCGTTAACTGAGGAAGCGATCAGGTTAAACAAGTTCTCGATCTCTGAACAGAAAAAGAAAGAGACTCACGTTGAGTCATCGGCTGAGAACAAAAGGAAGTTCTCCAATTTCAAGAAGGGTACCAGTAGTGCTAACAAGAAAAAGGATGTGAACCCACCAGCTGAGGTCAAGACTGGTGCTGAAAACAAGGGAAAAGGATATATGGGCACTCTGCCCAAATGTGATGTGTGCCAGTACCATCATGCCGGCCAATGCAGAGTTAGGAAGTGTGAGTCATGTGGGAAGGTTGGCCATTCGAAGGAGACATGCTGGGCTGGTACTGGTCGTGGTGGTCAGAGAGGTTATGGTAATGGAAATAATAATCGTGCTGGTAATGGGTATGGAAACCTCCCTCGAGGAGGAAATGGCGGTAATGGGAATCGTGGTAATTTCGGAAATCAAGCTAGTAGTGGAAACCGTGGAGCAAACAACAACCAGGGTGGTAACGGAAATGGTAACGGTTGGGGACCAGGTTGTTTTAACTGTGGAGATGTGGGGCACTTCAAGAGAGAATGCCCAAAGCTCAATCAAGCTCAAGGAAGGGTGATGTGTGCAAAATGCAACATATAAATTACATCAATTGTGGCATAAAACTAACCCTTTTTAGTACTAATGTTGGAAAAAGTGTGCTTTTGTCTTCCTTATGTATTTTCAGGATTAAATGAGCTCAAATTAACAAAAGAAGCAAAAAGGCAGCTAAATCTAACATAAATACAAGAAAAGGAACAAACATGGCATGCCCGACCTCCCCGAAAGCATCTTCCCAAGAAAAACAAGAGAATAGAAGGCTGAACACGCCCCATGCTCAGTGAACACGGGGGCGTGCCCAAGTGTCAGCATAAAAGACAAAGCTGTAGAAGCTTCCATCGCCACCACGGGGCCGTGCTCAGCGGACACGGGGCCGTGGTCAACTATAAGATTCGCAGAATCCAGGCAAATCTTGATAGTACAGATATGCTTCTGCACACGGGGTCGTGCCCAGCGGACATGGGGCCGTGGTCAACTAATGCAGACAAAAGCAATTAATGAAGACAGAAAAGAAGGATGGACACGGGGTTGTGCCCACTGGACACGGGGCCGTGCCTGAGCTACTGTTCAGGCTATAAATAGGGATGCTTGGCTCATTTGCAAACCATCCCTTGGCACACCACCTCTCTCACACTTCACCCACCACCCACCACCATCACAACACCATCATCCACCACCATCATCCATTGTCCATCATAGAGTGTGTGAGTCGTCTCGGGATCCAAGATTGATTGTAAGAGTTCTTGACAATCAAGGCCATGTTTGCCTAAGTCTCTTACATCACTTGGTGAAGACAAAGTGTCTAGTGTAATACTTTTTATTTTTAATCATTTCGCACTTTTTACTTGGTTATGTATTAATGACTTTAATAACTAGTTTCTTATGTTGAAGGTGATTCTTCCTTATCGTTTGTCAGTGGTGTCTTGGCATTATTTTACTGTCTATATAAAATAAAAGATTTTCACCATTCATATCTCCACGGTCTATATGGAGGTATGTTGGCTACCTGGTCGGGGGTTAAGGGAACGGTTTGGTAAGAGTCTTGCCTTGTTCAGTGTATAGATCCTGCAAGGACCTGGGTCAAATTTAGTAGGACCTCCTTCAATACCCACCGGTATTGGATGGCGGGGGTCCAAACTCTTTGATCCCCTCATATTTAAGCTACTATTAATACTTTTACCCGGCTACTTAGGACTGTATCCCTGCTGACTCAGACTACTTAGCCGAGGGTAACGTCACCTTCAAAAGAGGGGCCTACCATAATACGCATTAATAACTTAATTAATTATCTTTCAATAATCCGACCCTTTAGGATTGTATCCTTGCTGACTCAAACTACTGGGTTGAGGGTAACGTCACCTTCAAAAGAGGGGCCTACTACAATAACTAAGATAATCTCTTAAATAGTGCAAAAGTGTGGAAATAATCAAAGGTTACACTAAACATGAGTCGGAGCCAAGTGATTCATCTTGTCTATCTGTTTTTCTTTTATTTTATTTTTCAGCATTTTAGTTAGTTTTTATTTTTCTAGTTTAAAACCTTTTTTCTAAACTTTTGATTTGATTAGACGTTGAGGATAAACCGGTACTTAAAGCTCTTGTGTCCTTGGACGACCTCGGTATCTTGCCAACGCTCACGATGGGTGCACTTGCCCATATGTGTGTTTGGTGTTAGTAAAATATTGTGTTTTATAAATTTAAAACTTGACTAACGTGTAAAAAGGGCTTAAAATATATTTAAACTTATATACACACCAACCCGCATCAAGTTTTTGGCACCGTTGCCGGGGACACAAGGATTTTAAGAAAGTTAGGAATCAACGGCCTAATCGTTTTTCTTATTTTTCTGTTTTTTTAGGATTTTTCTTAGTTTTTCAGCTTCTGCAGAACTCAGCACGGGCCGTGCCCGCTGAACACGCCCCGTGCCCAATCATTGGAACTGGCAATCCTGTTTTAAGTCAGACAGTAAGCTGAACACGGGGTCGTGCCCACCCAACACGCCTCGTGCCCAAGATTCAGTTACTGAAAACAGAACCGTAAGATCCCGACAGTTGGTAATTTCTGACACAAACATGAGTGATAATGATATTTTTTTACTTTTGGCACTCTTATGGTACGTGATGTCAAATATGTGGTGGCACTCATAAAGAATTAGAATGTTATTTTCTAAATTATAAGCCCCACTATATAGACCCATTGTTTTCATGTGGCCTTAAGAGGGGCGAAAGTAAAAATAATCCTCATCTCTCCTTCGAATGCTCTCAACCGGATCTTCTAGGAGAAATGCTTCTTAATGAACTATTTCAAATGGAAGATCTAATTCTTAATTGGTTAGAAGAACTTAGGATAGATTTCAATAATTTATCTCAAGACGATAACCAAGAAGAATTGTTGGGATCGCATAAAAACAACTTCGTTGTTTCCAACGTTACCTCTAACTCTAGTGAGGACTTGAGCGATAGTCGTCCCTGTGTCGATTGTGCCGTGAAGGACACCCCATCGACTTTGTTCGATGCATACATAGACCTGAGTGATTCGGCATACACATTCTTTAACATGAGCCCGGGAAAGGGTTGGACTTGTCCACCTACATATAGCATAGGAATCACCCTCACCGACAACCTTTTGCGTTCTCGTCTTAATCTAGAGCAATTAAGGTATCTTAGGCACTTTAGGGTTGTTCCATCCAGTAAGGAACCGCCCGATCTGGAAAAGTTCCTTAAAAATAGACAAACTTCATAAACAGCCTTTCGACACAGGGTCGTGACCAGGTCAACACGCCCCTGTGTCCACCAAAAGATTCCTTTCTGACTTTTAGTCAGAATACGGACAAAATGTGTCAGGATCTTACTTGCACACAGGGCCGTACCCAGCCGACACGGGGCCGTGTCCAGCATGCTGTCGTTTTCTATAAATGCAGCCAAGAATCCTGCACATTTGGACCATCCAGGGACAGAGATTTGAGAGGATCTTCTCACCTACCATCCTAGGTATTTTCTAAAAGAAGGTTCTAACAAACATCTTGTCTTTTCCTCTTTTATTCATTGCCTTCTTCTTCATCTTTCTTGTCTCAACACCTCCATTGAAGCTTGCTCTCAAGCTTTATTGTGTTGATTATTAGATTTTTGTCCAAGGAATCTTGCTAAAAATAAGTTGTGCAACATTATTTTAAGTTATTTCTGTTAAAAAATGCTTCATAAGTTGGAAAAATAATTTAAAACTCCAAGATTCCTTGATCCGAAAATCTGCAGAAAGTTGAACACGGGGCCGTGCTCATTGAGCACGGGGCCGTGTCCGATGTACTGTTTCATTTAAAATGAACTATTTCTGGTTTGTTTTCGTAGAATGTCTAGTCAAAACAGTGGAACTTCTTCTGCGCACTCCAGAAACAGTCGAAGGGAGAGAAGGTCATCAATCGAAGTGACTCTCATACGTTACGTAATGGCATTACGTGAAGCTCTTGACGAGATGACTTCGGTAGAGGAGGTCCTAATAGACCGTATAAATTATCTTACGGTGGGGTTGGAAAACAGTTTTCAAGAAATAAACCTCTTGCACCAGAGGTTAAACATTCTTGTAACACCTCCCATGGAACCAATCCTCCCTCAAGAGGATTGGAACCTAGCACTTGGAATCAACAATCCTACCGGTTGGGATGACATTCCAGCGGAACCTCCTCTTGAAGATCTACAAGAAGTCCCGGGGGAGGTTGGACCTCCTCAAACCAATGCTAATGAGCCCGCCTTTCTTCTCCCTAGGGAGATAGAAGAATGGCTCGCCGACGTGTGAGGAACCCATGCCCGGAGAAAGAAGTTTTTCAAGCCACATCTAACCGAGGGATATATCTTTTCAGAAATTTTGCTAATAGAATAAGTAGTAGGCTAGAACTTCTTGGTTTAGATTTCTTGTGTTTCTTTGACCTAACTATCTAGTATTTTAACTTTTAGGATTATTTTGTAATTCTCTCTATGACTTAATGAATGATGGTTTTAGCTAATTTGGTTTTTGGATGATGTTGTAATGAATAAAACACACTCGGGATGGTGAAGGATAACAAGGGAAACTTGGACCAGCACCTAGGGCTGTAAACAAACTGAACGAACACGAATAAGGCTTTGTTCGTGTTCGTTCGTTAAGGAAATGAATGTGTTCACGAACGGTTCATGAACACTTACCGAATGAGATTTTATGTTCGTGTTCGTTCATTAAGGAAATGAGCGTGTTCGCGAATGGTTCACGAACACAAACGGACACAAATAAATTTGGCGAACGCGACGAAGGATAAAGATAGATGGCCCAGAGAGTAGCACTTGAACTTGAATCCCTTATGTGGAACGGAGGTTGATTGTATTCGTGGATTTAAATAACGAGAAATGAAAGGGAAATGATGCATAAACAAGGTAAAAGTGGGTTTCCTAGTTTAATTGTTAGGGAGATAAAATAAATAAAAGTTTAATAATATAAAAACTACAAATAAAATATAAGAAAGTACAAAGATCTTCAATTAAAACACAAAGATACGAACATAAACGAACGCAAATCAGCGAATGTTCACGAACACCTTACCGAACGTTCACGAACACAATCGAACGAACGAGACCTTTGTTCATGTTCGTTCATTTAACTAATCGAATGAAATTTCTTGTTCATGTTCGTTTGTTTATTAAACGAACGAACATAAACGAACTTCCAGTCGAACGGTTCACGAACTGTTTGTTGAACGTTCGGTTCGTTTACAGCCCTACCAGCACCCCATGCACGGAAACAGGGCCATCCGACGAAACTTTCTTCATTACAGCAGGTTCAGCACGGGCCGTGCCCGCCCAACTCGGCCCCGTGCTGCACAGTCTGCAGAAAATACCCAGTTCAGGTAAACTGGACACGGGCCGTGTTCACCCAACACGCCCCCGTGTCCAGGCTTCTGTTTCTTTTGTTCAACTTTTTGTTACTGGCACCTGAACACGGGGCCGTGCCCGGACACCACGGGGTCGTGTCCAGACGCCCAGTAACATAAAATTTTGCTTTTTCACACCTTTTACACATTCAATCAACCTAAAAACTTATTTTTGGGACACATTGAGGACAATGTGTAATTTAAGTGTGGGGGGGATGCTAAAACTTTGAATCTTGCAAGTCCTAATTACAAGCCTTACACAAAACTCTATTGGAACCGCTAATCACCCAAATTTTTTCAAAAATTTTCATTTTTTTTACTTGTCTAGGTTTAACTTGGGAATTTCAAATTCTAAAAAAAGGTTATATTTTTACAAATTTACAACCGACAGCGTCGTGATAAAAAGAACCAACATAAGAAAATTATGAAAAGGCATGACAAGCTTAGTTAAAATTTAATTATATATACTTGATCACATAAAAACCCATTCCCACAAAAGTGAGTTTTGAGCCTTTATTGAGCATACAAATACATATCTTTAAACTAAATGCTCATTTTTCGTTTCTTGTGTGAATAACCGCTTGGTTCTTACAACTCTAGAACTTGCCACGACGATACATTCCCGATCCTTACCAACTTAAACCCGAGTAAGTAAATGATGGAGGCATTAGGACTAACCCTTTTTATTTCTACACCATTATTTTTCTTTTTTTTTTTACCACATACCAAAAATCCCCCTAGTTAACCCCTTTGAGCCTAAACATTTTCATTTCTTAACCCAAACCAAACACCCTTTCACCCACCAAAACCTTTTTTATTTTTAACCCTTTGTTTTAGTAACAAGCTCGTTTTTTCGTATGACTTTCAAAAAAAAAATTGTTGATGATGAAGCAAAAGAAATAAACAAACAAGTTTATTAAAAATAACTTTGTTTGAATCATGGCTTCATCAAAATAAAAATTGCAAAAATAAAAAGTCTTTCGAAAACCGACGCTTTTTACGCTTTTCGCCCTTTTTCTACTAACCACTAACCCAACCACCTACCTTTAACCCAAGCCTAACCATTCACCCAAAAGTCCTCTTGATATTTACAAAGGTATATAGTTAAAAAATGAGGAGGATTGATTGCTTGGCAAACCTATGGTAGGAGTAAGTTTCATGCCGCTCTCGAGTGCAAAATGCAACATATAAATTACATCAATTGTGGCATAAAACTAACCCTTTTTAGTACTAATGTTGGAAAAAGTGTGCTTTTGTCTTCCTTTTGTATTTTCAGGATTAAATGAGCTCAAATTAGCAAAAGAAGCAAAAAGGCAGCTAAATCTAACATAAATACAAGAAAAGGAACAAACGTGGCATGCCCGACCTCCCCGAAAGCATCTTCCCAAGCAAAATAAGAGAACAGAAGGCTGAACACGCCCCGTGCCCAGTGAACACGGGGGCGTGCCCAAGTGTCAGCATAAAAGACAAAGCTGTAGAAGCTTCCATCGCCCACCACGGGGCCGTGCTCAGCGGACACGGGGCCGTGCTCAGCGGACACGGGGCCATGGTCAACTATAAGATTCGCAGAATCTAGGGAAATCTTGATAGTACAGATATGCTTCTGCACACGGGGTCGTGCCCAGCGGACACGGGGTCGTAGTCAACTAATGCAGACAAAAGCAATTAATGAAGACAGAGAAGAAGGATGGACACGGGGCCGTGCCCGAGCTACTGTTTAGGCTATAAATAGGGATGCTTGGCTCATTTGCAAACCATCCCTTGGCACACCACGTCTCTCACACTTCACCTACCACCCACCACCATCACAACACCATCATCCACCACCATCATCCATTGTCCATCATAGAGTGTGTGAGTCGTCTCGGGATCCAAGATTGATCGTAAGAGTTCTTGACAATCAAGGTCATGTTTGCCTAAGTCTCTTACATCACTTGGTGAAGACAAAGTGTCTAGTGTAATACTTTTTATTTTTAATCTTTTCGCACTTTTTACTTGGTTATGTATTAATGACTTTAATAACTAGTTTCTTATGTTGAAGGTGATTCTTCCTTATCGTTTGTCCGTGGTGTCTTGGCATTATTTTACTGTCTATATAAAATAAAAGATTTTCACCATTCATATCTCCACGGTCTATATGGAGGTATGTTGGCTACCTGGTCGGGGGTTAAGGGAACGGTTTGGTAAGAGTCTTGCCTTGTTCAGTGTATAGATCCTGCAAGGACCTGGGTCAAATTTAGTAGGACCTCCTTCAATACCCACCGGTATTGGATGGCGGGGGTCCAAACTCTTTGATCCCCTCATATGTAAGCTACTATTAATACTTTAACCCGGCTACTTAGGACTGTATCCCTGCTGACTCAGACTACTTAGCCGAGGGTAACGTCACCTTCAAAAGAGGGGCCTACCATAATACGCATTAATAACTTAATTAATTATCTTTCAATAATCCGACCCTTTAGGATTGTATCCTTGCTGACTCAAACTACTGGGTTGAGGGTAACGTCACCTTCAAAAGAGGGGCCTACTACAATAACTAAGATAATCTCTTAAATAGTGCAAAAGTGCGGAAATAATCAAAGGTTACACTAAACACGAGTCGGAGCCAAGTGATTCATCTTGTCTATCTGTTTTTCTTTTATTTTATTTTTCAGCATTTTAGTTAGTTTTTATTTTTCTAGTTTAAAACCTTTTTCTAAACTTTTGATTTGATTAGACGTTAAGGATAAACCGGTACTAAAATCTCTTGTGTCCTTGGACGACCTCGGTATCTTGCCAACACTATACTACGCTCACGATGGGTGCACTTGCCCATATGTGTGTTTGGTGTTAGTAAAATATTGTGTTTTATAAATTTAAAACTTGACTAACGTGTAAAAAGGGCTTAAAATATACTTAAACTTATATACACACCAACCCGCATCAAAGGGTTTTCAACATCGGAGCTAGGGAAGCTCGTCAAGATCCAAATGTGGTCACTGGTACGTTCCCTATCAACCAACGCTTTGCATCTGTACTGTTTGATACTGGTGCCGATTATAGTTTTGTATCCCTAGAATTTAAGAATATGCTTGGGTTAGTAGCTAGTAAGCTAGATATTCCGTATTCGATAGAACTAGCTAATGGAAAGCTAGAAGAAGCAAACGAAATAATTAGAGGTTGCGTGATAGAACTCGGGGAGCACGAGTTTTCGCTTGATCTTCTGCTCGTCAAGTTGGGAAGCTTCGACGTGGTAGTTGGAATGGATTGGTTGTCAAGCAACCGAGCAAAAATCGTATGTCACAAGAAGATCATTCGCATTCCGATGGCGAATGGTGAGGCAATTGTAGTGCATGGAGAAAAGCACGATACGCCTCTAAGGATCATTAGTTGTTTGAAGGCCCGTAGATGTTTGCAGAAAGGAGGTGTTGCCTTCTTGGCACACGTCGTGGACAAGGAAGCCGCTGAGCCAAAATTGGAAGATATCCCAGTTGTTAGGGAATATCCTGAAGTCTTCCCCGAAGACTTGCCAGGATTGCCGCTGCAGCGACAAGTTGAATTCCATATTGACTTAGTTCCAGGCGCCGCGCCTGTAGCTAAGGCACCATATCGACTTGCACCTTCAGAAATGCAGGAGTTGTCGACACAACTTCAGGAGCTCTTGGATAAGGGATTTATCAGACCAAGCTTCTCGCCTTGGGGAGCTCCAGTGCTGTTTGTTAAGAAGAAGGATGGTAGTTTCCGTATGTGCATCGACTACCGCGAGCTGAACAAGTTAACCATTAAGAATCGGTATCCTTTACCGAGGATTGATGACCTTTTGATCAACTACAAGGTTCGAGTTTTTACTCCAAGATCGATCTCCAATCATGTTATCACCAGTTGAGAATACCAGAGGAAAGTATTCCAAAGACTGCCTTTAGGACTCGATATGGACAATACGAGTTCCTGGTTATGCCGTTTGGTTTGACAAACGCACCAGCAGTGTTTATGGATTTGATGAATAGAGTCTGCAAGCCATATCTCGATAAATTTATGATTGTGTTTATCGATGATATTTTGATTTATTCGAAGTCGAAGGAAGAACATGAGCAACATCTAAGAGCTATCTTAGAACTGCTCAAGGAAGAGAAATTGTACGTAAAATTCTCGAAGTGCGAGTTCTGGTTGCGTGAAGTTCAGTTCCTTGGTCACGTGGTTAACAAAGATGGAATTCATGTGGATCCCACAAAGATCGAGGCGATCAAGAATTGGGAGACTCTGAAGACACCAACCGAGATCCGTCAGTTCCTAGGTTTGGCAGGATATTACCGCAAATTTATTGAGGATTTTTTCGAAAATCGCTCAACCGTTGACCTCCCTCACTCAAAAAGACAAGAAGTATGAATGGGGAGATAAGCAGGAAGAAGCTTTTCAGTTGTTGAAGAACAAGCTTTGCGATGCACCGATCCTATCCCTACCCGAAGGCACTGATGACTTCGTGGTATATTGCGACGCCTCGCATCAAGGTTTAGGTTGCGTGCTGATGCAGCAAGGTTATAGCCTACGCTTCGCGCCAGTTGAAGGTTCATGAGAAAAAATACACCACCTATGACTTGGAATTAGGTGCGGTGGTGTTTGCGTTAAAGATCTGGCGACATTATTTGTATGGTACCCGCTGTACGATCTTTACAGATCACAAGAGCCTGCAGCATATATTCGATCAGAAAGAGCTTAATATGAGACAGAGCCGATGGGTGGAGCTGTTAAACGATTACGATTGTGAAATCAAGTATCACCCAGGGAAGGCGAATGTGGTCGCAGACGCCTTGAGTCGGAAGGAAAGGATTAAGCCCATAAGAGTTAGGGCTTTAGAAATGATTGTACAAACGGACCTCTCGTTGCGCATTCGTTCCGCGCAGAGAGAAGCTCTTAAGAAGGAGAACCTTGTGAATGAATATCTCCGTGGGATGGAGAAACAGTTAGTACCCAATGAGGAAGGAACGTTGTGCTTCATGAAACGAATTTGGGTTTCCCTCTTTGGTGGTATTAGAGAAGTAATTTTCGATGAAGCTCACAAGTCAAGGTACTCGATCCATCCAGGATTGGATAAGATGTACCAAGATTTAAAGGATTTCTACTGGTGGCCAAGATTAAAAGGCGATGTTGCAACATATGTTGGCAAATGTTTGACTTGTGCCAAGGTAAAGGCCGAATACCAGAAGCCTTCAGGTCTTCTGCAACAACCTGAAATACCCATGTGGAAATGGGAGCAGATTTCAATGGATTTCATAACGAAGTTACCAAGGACACCCAGAGGTCATGATACGATTTGGGTAATCGTAAACCATCTGACGAAATCTGCACATTTTCTGCCGATCAAAGAAAAAGACAACACTAGCAAGCTTGCTGAGCTGTACCTCAGAGAGATTGTTGCACGACATGGAGTGCCTATCTCGATTATTTCTGATAGAGACGAAAGGTTTATATCAAGGATTTGGCAATCCTTCCAAGAAGCCTTTGGTTCTCAGTTGAATCTGAGTACTACTTTTCATCCGCAGATAGATGGCCAGAGCGAACGAATGATTCAAACGCTAGAAGATATGTTACGAGCTTGCGTTATGGACTTGGGTGGCAGTTGGGACAACCATATACCTTTGGTTGAATTCTCATATAACAACAGTTACCATGCAAGCATTCAAGCTGCACCGTTTGAAGCTCTATACGGACGCAAGTGTCGATCACCGTTATGCTGGGCAGACGCGGGTGATAGACAGCTTGTTGGTCCCGAATTGGTTCAAGAGACGACTGACAAGATTATGCAGATCCGAGAGCGCATCAAGGCGGCTCGTGATCGACAAAAGAGCTCTGCGGACCAAAGGAGGAAACCTTTGGAATTTGAAGTGGGAGATATGGTTTTATTAAATGTCTCACCCTGGAAGGGTGTAGCACGCTTTGGGAAGCGTGGAAAGTTGAACCCGCAATACATTGGACCGTTCAAAATCCTAGAGAGGATTGGTCTTGTAGCTTACAAGTTGGATCTACCCGCAGAACTGAATGGTGTTCATGATACATTTCATGTATCTAATTTAAAAAGAGTCCAACTCAAGAAACAATTGTCATTCCTGCCGATGAAGTCCACGTTGACGACACACTCCGCTTTACCGAAGAACCTGTTGAGGTTACTGACTGGAAGGTTAACAAGACACGCAGGAGTAGTGTTAAACTCGTCAAGGTTCCATGGAACGCGCGTCACGACCCAGAATTCACTTGGGAGCGTGAGGATCGCATGAAAGCGAAATACCCACACTTGTTCCCCAATTCCCCTGCAGCTAGTAGCAGAGCTTAAAATTTCGGGACGAAATTTTCTTAACAGGGGGAGAATGTGACAACTGTAAAAAATACAGGTATCCGTACAACTAATTAATATTGATTAGTGCTTAATGACTGTGCTGAATTACAACCAATGACTTAAACTGCTTTCTGATTACTGCAACATACTTACATGTGCATCACATATTACATAATGTCACCTCATTATCACATGCAAACTTTATTGACATACACGATGCACAAAGCACAGTTAGCACAGTTAACGGATAAAACAGGAATATGCTGACGAGGTTCAGTACATAGACAAACAGTGTTTTGAGACCCAGTATGGGCTAGAGACTAAGTTTCACACTAGTATGGTGTGTAGGAAAGTAAGGATCATAAAACTGCTTCACTAGGTGATAGTTTAAGTGCCGGAAAGTGCCTAAAACCCAGTTAAAGTGCTGAATTCAGCACATTTCAGCAAAATTCAGCAATTTAATAAGCTAATTACATGCAAAAACATGACTAAATGGTCCTGAATGCTTTCCTATGTGTCGGGAATTAAAAGTGTCACAAAAGGGTACTTAAAGATCACTAAACGGAATAGTTTGACACTTTAACGAACCGGTATCTAACCAAACAACCGGACACTACCTGAAACACCAAAATTATACTAGAAGCGTTGTTTTAGTGTTTCTAAGCCAGTTATGATCCCCGAACACCCTAACACACTATATAACATCTAATACACATGAACACTAACTAATACACTTAACTTCCAACTATACAATCTAACTTACCATTTAAACCTAACCAAGACCCCCCCCCCCCCCCATGGTGGACGGTCACCTTAGTGGCCCCACCTTTGATCTTGTGAGATCTTACTTGATCTCCTTAAATCTCTTAAGATTTGATTAAGATTGTGTTGTGTACTTACAAGACATAATACACATTGGAGAATAGAATTAGTTGGTTATAAGATGCCATGATCCTCTCATTCTCACACACACTACACACACCATCCATCTCCTTCCTCCCTCTCCTCCATTCGGTCGAGAACAAGCACCCACCACCCCACCATCATCATCTCACTTCCATTCGATCCATATACTCACAAAGGTGTAAGGAACCATAAAAGAAGGTTTGGTGGTCTTGGATCTTGAAGGACCTCTCCCATTAGCTTTTATCCTCCACATTTGTCATCTACAACATCAAGTGTTCTTCCCTAGCCTTGTGCTAGTAGTAAGGCCCTCATAACCCTTTGTTACTTCATATATTGTTGGTTAAAAGATGATATACATTGTTAAACATGATGAACACTAAAAGACATAATCATAAATCTCTAACATAAGCTTATAAACATATGAATACTTGTTGATTTGTGTTTATTTGCTTCTTGTTGATTGATTACTAGTGTTAGTGATGTTAGACATCATATGGAACCTACTAGATTATGATTAAACACATGATCTAGTAAGTTGATGTGATAATCTTGTGAAAGACCAAGATCATCATGCCTTATGTTTACATGAACTTGAATAATAAAAGTTGTTTTCATGTGATGATGATTTAAACAAGATACCAGTCTAAGTCTTGTGAGTGGACGATTTCTAAAATAGTTTTCCAAAGAAACCAAGCTAAATCACAAAGATTTACATGAACATTGTTTTAAAAGAACTAATCATGTTTCTAGTGGTGAAACAAGTATAAGAACACTTTGTTTACAAGAAAATTTCAAAAGAATGATTTTTGGAAAAATCATCTAGTAAGTTGTAAACACCTAAATCCTTTAAGAATGAGATTTTTAAAGAAATAAACACACTTTAAAGGGTAACTAAACCTACTAAATACACTACCAAGTTACTACAAGTTTTTATGATAGTTCAAGTTCATGATTATTATGTAGATAGCTTTGTTTTAGCACTTGGTAAGTGAAGATTGATTGCTGATTGCTTATGATGATTTTTGAAAAGAAAATGATATGCTTAAATAGCATGGGCACCTCCATATTTAGAGGAAACTATGGCGAAATTTTCTAAAAATACAAACACTTAGAAAAATATTCTCTAAACAAATATTTACAAGTGAGTTTCAACTATGATTTTCAATATAAACCTTGCCATAGATTTTGTTACAAAATACAAGTATTGGAAGTTGGTTTTTGTAGATAAAAATAACTAAATATGTATTTGAAGGATATATATTTAGAAGGCACATTGTGTGTGATTATTTGTATACTTGGTGTATTAGTTATATTATTATACGATCTAAAGTAATATAACTTAACAAAATACCAAGAATTTACAATCCAAAATAATACCAAAAATCACAAGGAGTAAATATATATAAGTTACGCACTTAATATTGTGAAACCGAACGTAAGAACGTAACTTACAAAATATTCCGGAAAATGCCATTATAAATATATTTTTGGTAAATATTATTTTGGATGCAAGAAATGAAAATATGATTTTTGTAAATATTACCAAAGTATATCATATTTTCGACAAGAAGAAAATATATTATTTTTGAAAGTTAAAATATATTTTCTTAGAATATTTAGAAGATATATGATTTTTGAGAAAAATATATATTTTCTTGAAATACATTATTTTTGGACAAAATAAGTTAAATATATTTTCTAAAGTGAGACTTGAAAATATATTATTTTGGGATTACAAATACAAGAATACGAAGATACATGTATGAGATACCCCCATCCTTGGGAAGGAAATACAAAAGTAAATACTTGAGAAGTATCATTACAAAATATTGTTTAACAAATTATTCCAAAATTAAATATAATTTAAAGTTAAAATAATCATTATTTTAACAAGAAATTATAACTTGGAATAATATTGGAGATGTAAAAGAAACGTAACTAAAAAACGTAAATACTAAGGCAAGGCGCGGCCCGTTCGTCTAATAGACCCTAGTACATTGTAGGGAGTCGTGTTTGCTGAGGGGATTTGAGTTACAAGTTCTGAAGACGCAAAACCGTGAGTTCATGTCCCCCTTTTCTTTTAACTGTTTTCAGTTTTATAACTTCGGGGGTGAAATACATGTTACAATTGTTTACAAACGTTTTATACATGGTATGGTTAGCTAAAGAGGGTTACTGCTTGATCATGTGAAAGGTGGGTACA
Source organism: Helianthus tuberosus (assembly GCA_030545235.1). Lineage (NCBI taxonomy): Eukaryota > Viridiplantae > Streptophyta > Magnoliopsida > Asterales > Asteraceae > Helianthus > Helianthus tuberosus. The sequence continues at coordinate 16,780 of JARYGA010056071.1, forward strand.
ACACTTAAGGCCATTAATCCTCGTCGTAGGACTGAGGGATATGAGTGATAGATCTATTTGGGTGTAGCGAGCCCACACCCATGAGGACCAGGGTGGCCCATGTGGTGACTATGTCCACATACTAATGCCGTGGCAAAATTCCGCTAGGTTTGAGTTTTCCTGCTCCATTTCACACATGCCATTGGCCTTGCAAACCATTGGTGATCTGTTTTCCTTATTGGTACATAACAGGGACATACATACATACAGACATACTTTAAAGGTTTATTCATACACATACACAAACACATGAACTCGCTCAACTTTTGTTGATGTTTTTAAATTACATGTATTTCAGGGAACTAAGTGGATCTGACAGGTGTTTGCATGTTCAAGCTGCGTCATAAATAAAAGATGCCATCCAAGTCTTTAGGGTTTAGGAGGTGTATCTTACTCCTGGACGAGATACATGGTCCTAAGCTCGGGTTTGTTTAAGTACTTTTGTCGAGTCTTTGTGAACTCATTTAAAACATGTTGTGGTTTGTAACTTGAATTTGGTGTCGATGTTTCAGACAAGTATGTTATGTTATTTTCAAACGTAAGTAATGGATGAACATCTTATGGTTTTTATCATATAGCATTGTTATGATTGAATGCTATGGTATTAAGAAAGTCACACCAATAATCACGCTTCCGCAAAAGTTATGGTGTGACATGGAGGGTGTACCTGCCAGGATTCGAACCGGGATCCTCTTGGAAGAGGTGGGTGAGGCTGGCCACTGGGACACCCCAAGTGGTTTTATCTTCTAAAGAGTTGGGCATTCAAGATTTCATTTTTTTCTTTTCCTTGAGCTCTTACAATACCAAAATGCTATTGATACAAAATGTATTTTTATTTATCTCTATTCGGGTTAGTTTACTAAGATTTTTATTATTTACTCATATGGTAGAACTCTATATAGAAATTTACCAGAAAAAAATACGGGGTGGCTTCTCATATTTCATAAGAATGTCACAGGTATGACGCATGAGCAAATCACGTGACACCAGTAAAAAAATTCTGTATTATATAGTATTTACTCCTATTTTTATGTGTTATAAGTATCATACACTCAATAATAATGATAATTCAGCAAGTAATTTCAAGAAGTACTAGTAGAAAGATTTCATGAATATGTGAATGTGATTGCCGTAGAGAATACATCTGTTTCAACGTAAACAAATTCTGGAGTGTAAGAAATATGGAAAGATAAATTGAATTGACAAAATGATTATATATTTTATTCTGAAATGTTTAAATCATAACTCATACTAAACCTTCCAAATAATTTAAAAATAAAAGTTCGAGAAGGTGATGTCACCCACTTGTACCTCACTACCTGTCACGCACGTCATTGCATGCGAGATTATCTCTGATGTCACCCATATGTTTCAGCAGTGGCGAAGCTTGAAAATTTCCACCGGGGGGTCGGGAGTCACCGAACCTAGAACTTCTATATAAGTAAAAAAGAAATTTATAAAACCGGGGGGTCGGAAGTCACCGAACCTAAAAATTCTATACAAGTAATTTTTTTTTTTATAAAACCGGGGGTGGAAAACGTATATACCTAAAAAATTCTACACGAAATGTACATATATAACACTACTGAGCGAAAAGTTCGGGGGGTCGGGCGCCCCTCCCGGCCCCTTGAAAGCTACGCCTTTGTGTTTCAGCATATATATCACTAATGGGTATGGGGAAGAAGATGAAGGTGATGTCACCAACTTCCCAACCGGTTAACCTTGATGATGATGATGATGAAGTCGTCCCCGAATCGCCACCGCAAGAGCTCAACCGAAAAAAAAACAAGGGGAAGGGGAAGAAGGTTGAAAAAATGGTTTATCAGAAGATGAAGGAAGAAGTGATGAAAAAATGGTCGTCGTAGGTTGTTTTTTTATTTTTAGGAAATCTAATTTTTTTTTATTTTTCGGTAATTTTTTTTTTTTTAGGAAATGTAATTTTTTTTTATGTTATGAAATGAAATTATTTATGTTGTTTTATGTTGTATTTTTTAATTTTTATAAAGTTTTTATTAAGTTAATAAATTAAAACTTATAAAATTATAAAATAATGAGGTGGGGCCCCATCCCCCACGAGCCTCCATCCCCCTCAAATATGATGGAGGCTCATCCCCCACGAGACGCCTACGTGGCGGCTCAACCCATCCAAGCCTATCCTAACCATACCCATTAGTCTAATTGAGTTTATAAAATGAAAAAGACGATTAGTCAATATTGCAAACCATCTTTTAATTTTCCTTTACTTTTTGGAAAGATAAACAAAACAAACGAAACTTCCAATTTGACATGTCAAGGCTTCACCGTTAATTGTAAAACATTATTGACTCATTTGATTAAACCATTAGTTCATGCGTAATGGGCATTATACGCATGGCCAGTCTTGAGGGAGGACTACCAGGCAGGACCTGATATTTCGAATGACACATTATTCTAAAAAAAATCCGATATGCATATGTAAAAATATAAATTAATAGGGTATACTCATACAAACACCAACATAAGTCAACTTACAAAACTATTTTTATGGTTTATTTTAGTTATTAGCCCATTGACATTAGGTTTAAATCTTTAGTGAGCCCAATACTCAATTTTGTTAAGGCCTAAGGACACGTTTTATCGAGCTCGAACAAGGTACACGAATTCTCCAGGCCGACCCTGATCATAGGGGCATGAATGAGCTTAATAACGTCCTTAGCACCACCCACTTGGGTGTTATAAGGCATGAAAAGCGAGAGGACGTTTCTGGTATAACTCCAAATAAGAAGAAAAAAAATTGGTAAGTAATAATTAAATGGGCATTAAGGGGTGTTAACCATTATACATTTTTTAAAGAACATTATAACATTGATGTGACGAAAAATAGGAATATTGGATTTTAATAATCCCAAATTCGCCGTTGGCCGCCAACAGTCTCAACTTTAAAAATAATCACTGACAGTCCTAACTTTTAACATATTGGCCTCCAATGGACCCTGACTAACAGAACCCTAATGCCGTTAGTCTCCGGTCGCCGGAAAAACGTTTTGTAGCCGGAAAACTCAACATTTTTGTCTCGAATCTCTTTGTAACCTTATTATGGACCTTTGTGAACCTTTGTCAATTTTTTGGCCGGAAAACTTAATATTTTTGTCTCAAACCTCTTTGTAACCTTAGATCGGACCTTTAGAAACCTTTTTATGGACAAAAATGGTTTTCCGACGACTAGAGACTAACGACGTTAGGGTTCTGTTAGTCAGGGTCCATTGGTGGCCAATATGTCAATAGTTGGGACTGCCAATGGTTATTTTTGAAGTTAAGACTGTTGGCGGCCAACGACGAGTAATTGAGATTATTAAATCCAATATTCTTGAAAAATACCCTTTAGAAGACATTAACCATTATGGATGTTTTTAAAGTCTCTCCACATAGCTGGTTTAAAAATATGCAGGAAATGTAGTTCAATAATAGCACCAATGTAACACATCTATAATTAACCGAAAAAACTTTTAAATATAGAATTAAAAAAAATGGCTTTTTATACAAATACTTGACGAAAGGGATTTAGGTAAGTGGTTATATAATTTTTTTTAGTAAACTTAATTTAAAAAAATGGACTTTTACTTTGAAACACACAAAGTAATATTTTTATGTAAAAATAACGACTTTTCATTTGTTTGTATACTTTGTATTACATGTAAAATATCTTTTATAAAACATGTTTTTGAAAGATATTAATTAAATTTATGCAAACATATTGACCCAGCCACACACAGACTTTTATTTAATAGTGTTCATATGTGTGAGAAAACAATAAATTATAAAGTTGACCTTCTTGAAAGTTAATGACTTGATGATAAATGGGTCAACAAAGACGTTAACTTGAAATGAAGCAAATAAGAAAGATCCAAACCAAGAACAAGAAACTTCCAGGGTCAAATTTTAATCCGATAAATATTCTTCAATAGTCTCCATTCTCCAATGAATTAGATTATCTTTCATAGATTAACCATTTAATTTTTTTTTGTCACTTATGTCAATCCATTAAACAAATTATCATTTTAGGTCAATTTTAACCAAAGTAATAATCTCAATTAGATTTTTCTTTATACTTAAACCTTGGATTTTCATAAAATCATCACTAACAATACCTATAAGCAATTTTTATAAGTAATTACTGACCATAACACAATTTCTTATACCAATGCGCTTAGACTCAGGAGTAATTAGATAAGAAACGGGTCTTGAAAGAGAATTGTAATCAGATACATAAGCTCGAGAGTCGAGACTTTTCATAGTTAATTTCAGGAAGTCAGATTCAACTTTCTCCACCTCGTGAGGTGGGTAGTAGGTCTTGTGGATCAGTTTCACGAATTTAGATCAACTTAGGTTGTACAGTGCAACCTTACCAGTGGATTGGATCAGTGTCTTCCACCAAGTTAGAGCATCATACTTGAAGGATTGGGACACATATTTAATAGTGTCCTTATTGGCACAACCGCTTATATCAATAAGGGTCACATTTAATCAAGTCACTTTAGAGCATCAATGGCTCCATTCTCACCCATAAAGTCACGGGGTTTACAAGAAATGTCACACCCCGATATTTTCACGTATTACCGGTGGGGAGTATCGTGACGTAGTTGATATCATCATAGATAAGTGATCACAGTTAATGCATAGCGGAAGTCTAAAAGTAATATTACAACCCGAATTGAAAGTATAATAAAATATTATACAACGGTCGATAAGTGGATCCACAGGTGGATCTAAAACAAAAGTAAACATTGTTCGACAGACTTAAAATATCAAGAGCTTGCAAGACTCTTTAACTAATACTCAGGAGCTTCAGCCCATTTCGTGTAGTACCCGCACTTAATCTTTTTGAAAAATACGTCAGTTTACACTGGTAAATACAATTAACTAACTCTTTTGAAAAGTGTTTATAAAATTGGTTTGGATGCACAAGGCATAAATCTTTTATAACTTGGGATAATTATTTAAAATAATCTTGTATACAGATTTACATGTTTGTCGTCCGTTCAGGACCGGAATAGAAGAGCCGGTACAAGATTAATAGACACACCACAAGTATAGGCCCACAAGAAGTTTCCTCACGAGTGAGATACCGTTTATACATACGCAACTGTCAGGTGTACGCCTACACCCCGTGCTTAAGCCGTGACCATTTCAAATGAATGAGCTGAGGGTATCCAGGACACGGTCATATTAACCCCCAAAGGCTTTGTATCAAACAAAACAGATTAAAACGGGTTATCTCAATGATTTAACCACTAATCGATTAAATATTCAATACCCGACCAAGCGGTAATAATTTACCGTATCCCAAGCCCGTATAAGGGAAAATAAGTTAAAAGTATTTACCTGAGCTAAAAATGTAAATTAAACTCAGCCGTATATTCTATTCAGCAAGTGCAGGGAGCTTTTACTGGGCTCCTAATCTGGAACAAAGGTTTTAATAACCTATTAGATTCCTAACGGGTCTTATTTAAGTTATAACTTTGACCGGTTAGTTTTAAAGGAAAGTTTACGGTACGAAACGCAAGATTAAGCGATGACCGGATTGGAATGTGATTTAGACCCAACAAGTATGAAGACTTGTATATAATGGGTAAACTAAACACATTCTTGGTTTTGAAGTAAAAATGACAAGGTTTGACCCGTTTCGGCTAATTCACGCAAACTAGTTACATAAACCGTACCGTACGCGTATAAGCATAACGGGTAACCGAATGAGTCATGTACAAGTTCCATAAGTTAATATGCTTTAAATACGATATGATATCAGTAGGATATCTCCCTTTATGCCCAAAACGAATTTAAAACCACTTTAAGCCCCGAAAGGGTATTTTGGTCATTTTAAAGTTTATAAAAGAGGTTTAAACATAAACTGAGGTTCTGGTCTCAAACATTCTGTAAAAATATTTATTTTATGTTGTTATATCAGCAAGATATCATACAAATATGTGTTTAATAATTTATGGCCAAATTATGCACCGTAGGGGCATTTTGGTCATTTCACATAAGCTTTTAAGGTTTAATTTGGAAATCTGAGTTCAAGACTTATACTTGCTGTTAAAGTACAAAAATTTATTTATAAACTCAGTAGGTAACAAGTCTTAGGCGTTGAATATGGTTTTAAACCATACTATGCGCTTAATAAGCGTAAAAGTCGGTAATTAACGGTATTCAAGATGTTTATAAAATTCTGAAGTTTTGATCAGTCTTTAAAGCTTAAAATATTTTATTTAACATATGATATCAGTAGGAAAAGGTTTGGTATTCAAATCATATGTTAAACTTATTTTATTAACAAAAAGGGCATTACCGTCATTTACCGAATTTATGCTAGAACTCTATGTTATGGTTAGTATAAAATTTGACAAAAATTTCCAAAAATCCCTAACTATTATTTCATAACAGTGGGTAGCAAGTTTGGTGCCAAAAATTGGGTTTAAATATGATTTATGCTGAAAATGTCATTTAATTAACAAAAAGTTTCATTTTTACGATATCTTGCATAACTTTAATTTGAGATCATAAACTGATGTCAAAGTTTTAGGACATACTTATAAATTAGTAATAAAGATTTTTGTCCTCTCACATTTTCAAAAATCTCGTTTTTATATCAAAAGGGCATAATGGTTCATTTTTAAGCATTTAACGGGAACATGCAAATGATTCAGATTTCTATGGAACAATATAGTATAATCTCAGAGGGTTACTAACATGTAATGTGGTCCCAAATGAACCCTAAGTCATATCTAAACTATACTAAATCGGGTCAGAACTGAAAGTCAAAGCAAAAGTCTATTTTTGCGACTTTCGGTTGCGAACTGAGCCTAATACTCAGAATTGTCGGGTTGAACATGCCTAAACATGTTCTTATATTATTTACCAAGTTGTTTAAGTGATAAAATGTAATTTATAGCTTCTACATTATTAGTTATGTTTTATTTTGCAAAAACTGACTCGTTTGACTTTTCTGTTAAGTAGTTTGACCCGACAATTGACTGAGATAACGTGATAATTTGAAGGTGCCCTTTTAAGGGTTTAACACCTACATAATTACCAACACATAGCCACTTTCAATTCGAATAATGGCTGGACCATTAGTGATTAATCACAAAGTCAAAGTATAATTATGATATCTTTGACTTTCGGTCATTACACTAATGAAAACTTAATTACAGAGGCTAAGAACACTTACAAGAGTCCTTAGAATGAAAAATTAGACTAAGAGAGCTTCCTTCCAAGTCAGAATGCTCCAGAGAAGGAGTTTGAAAGCTTTAGAGATTGAGAGTTGAGAATTTTTGAAGTGCAAGGAATGAGCTCCAAACATGGCCCTTTATACAGTGAAGGGGGTGAAATAGGATCAATGCAGGTGTCCCCCAAGTGAAATCTGATGCATACAGGTGCCTAGAGGTTTTATAATACCGTCAAATAGTCTCTAGTATCGAGTTCTTGTGAGTGCATGACTGTTTTGGAGAAGAAAGGTGTAGAACCTGCACCTGTGCATGTTTTCTGATTAGGTCACGCTGTCGCGTCGCGTGACGGCAGAGGGATGGAGGTGTGGCGCGACGCCACCATGAGGATTACCAGCCAAACCAGTTTCAAACTTGGCAGTTTCACCTCGTGGATCTTTTAAAACGTAACAACTTTCATTTCAAGCACATTTAACCCATAAAAATTTATATTTTGATGATCCTTAGAATATAACCAAACATCGCTAGGTACGGTTTCGTTAAACGATAACCAAAAACACAAGTTTTGTCTCGTTGACGCTTCTAACCCTTTATTTACGAAAGTTAACGTATTTAATATGAAACGATATCGAAACCTCGTGAATTTTTCGTCACTTGATATTGAAAGTTTAATTAATTGTTACAAAGCTCCGGGTTCGTTAAAAGGTCACTCAGATGTATTTATTTAACATGTTGACACATTTAACCCTCGCGTCTTGTAAACTTTCTCTTTCTTTCACAAATAGCTTCATACGTTTCCCAATTATTTCGTTTAAGGGTATAAACATCGTGTAGGGTCGTCGATAGTCAAAATTTTCAAATGTTGACACTTTGGATCCTTTCACATATATACTTTCTCTGTTTGTCGACTTTAGTCCCTCGAAATCAATTCATTACATGTTTAAAGCTTATGACACGTGTCGTTACTACATTGGACATGATTTTCCGAGGTGTTACAAGAAACGAAGTACTTATAGGTGCACCCCTTCTTAGAGTCACGAGGCTCAGTTCTACTGATACTCTTGATACTTCGCTCACTCTTAGTTGAGGAGCAATGAGACTTTTCAGTCTTATGAGTAGTGGAGTGGGGTTTAGAAACAGATTACTGTTTTTGTACTGTTGGCTCTGTGTCACAGCCCCCGACCCCACCCTGGGCGGGAGCCGTGAACAGTCAGGTGGTACCGGTTTTATTAAATTTGCAGTGGAAAATATCATCAGAATCGTAGTTAGGAAATATTTCAGAGTTTGTAAAACACCAAACTTTAATATTAAACAAATGGGATAAAACCCATATTACAATCAAAGGTTTTTGTAGGATAAACCCTAATTGATAAAACATAAATTTCTTCTTTTATTCATGTAATTCCAGCCACTTTATTTAAGCCTTCAGTGCTTCATAGCAGACTTCTATTACCTTCATAGTAAGTTACCTGAAACGCGTTTAAAAACATTTTATCAGCGAAAAATACTGGTGAGTTCATTCAATTTTATAAAAAGACACATTGTTATATTTTATTGTATCAAGGGTGATTACATTGTTTATATCTAACAAATACTCCATTCGGTATTTGTCACTCAATCGGATCTGTGCCTATGGTCACATCACACATTGGCTAACCCGTTGTCCAATGGTGAAGATTATCAAGTAATGTATACAAAACCCCACATACGAGTAGTAACTGCAGAATACAAAAACTTAATCATTGTAAGTATAACTGAAAAACATTTAGGGTTTTGCAAAGCATTTGGTAAAAAGAAAATGACTCACAATGTTGTGAGAAAAAGAAAAATGACTCACTTTGTAAACTTAGGGTTTTAACTTAAAGCCTCCTTGTATAATTTCTGGTATAATTCCTGAGTTACTAATAAAAATATACAATGCACATGTGTTAGTGGAATAACTGATGTGTTCAAAATACAACATATAAATTACATCAAATGAGGCCTAAAATCAACCCTTTTTTAGTACTAATGTTGGAAAAAAACTTGCGTTTTTATTCCTTTTGAATAAACAGGGTTAAATGAACTTAAAAGAAGCAAAAAGACAGCAAAAACCAACATAAAAGGCTATAAAGAAGGATTGACCAAACTGCCAAACCCCCGTCCACATCCAAACCCAAAAAATAACGAAGATAGAAGCTTTGGCACGGGGCCGTGCTCACCTAGCACGGGTCGTGCCCGGTGGGAATTTACTGCAGCAGAAAGAGACAACAACAAAAGACAAAATTTAAGCTCAACACGGGGCCGTGCTAAAGTAACACGGGGCGTGGTCAACTCTTAGATTTCCAGAATCTGAAGAAGTACAGCAAGTACAGTGGCCACGGGCAGTGCCGTTGACACACGAGGCCGTGTTAGTACAAGTCTGACACTGCAGTTAATGTAGAAGAGAGAGACTGATGACCTCGGGGCCGTGCCAGGCGGGCACGAGTCGTGCTAGATGTTCTATTTTTAGCTATAAATAGGGATGCTTGGTTCCACTTCAACTCATCCCTTGGCAACCCACTTCTCTCTCACTTGCCACCACCACTACAACACCGTCATGCACCACCATCATCCATTTTTCCATCTTTAGAGTGTGTGTGTAGTCTCGGGATCCAAGATTGATCGTAAGAATCTTTGTCAAACAAAGGTCATGCTTGGCTAAATTCTTACATCACTTGGTGAGTACTTTTCTTTTATGTATTTCTTTTATGATTTCCAAACTTTGGCTACTTTTAATTGGGTATGTATTAATGACGTTAATAAATATTTTTTTATATTGAAGGCGAATTTACGCAATCATTCTTCATATGTTCGTTGATTCAACATATTCATGTCTTTACGGTCTATATAAAACATGTTAATTGCCTGGAAGGGGGTTAGAAGGGTGGTTTGGGTAATTCTATGTCTCGTTCAGTGTATAGATCATGCGAGAACCTGGTTCAAGCCTAGTAACACCTCACGAGTCGGAGCGGGCATTACCCACCACGGGAGAGGTGCAAAAAGCTTGAATCCCTTATTCTTAAACTTTTATTAAACCAATAAACCAACCCCACGAGAATTGTATCCCTGCTCACTCAGACCAACGGGTTGAGGGTGATCTCCGCCTCGGAAGAGGGGTCCACCACATTTTGGATTAATAACTTACTTAATTATCTTTCAATAATCCAACTTAGTGAGATTGTATCCTTGCTGACTCAAACCACTAGGTTGAGGGTAACGTCGCCTTGAAAGAGGGGCCTACTACTATAACTAAGATAATATTTTAAAATGCCCAAATTGCGGAAATCATCAAAATGGTACATGAAAGATAAGTTGGATCCAAGTGATTCTTTCTTGTCTATCATTTTTATTTTACTTTTATTTTCTGTTTTTATCTTTTTATTAGCTTTAAAATCTTTTCTCTAAAGTTGGTTCGATTAGACGTTGACGATAAGCCGGTACTAAAAGCTCTCGTGTCCTTGGACGACCTCGGTATCTTACCATCACTATACTACATCCGCGATGGGTATACTTGCCCTAGCGTGTGTGTAGAGTGATAGTAGAATATCGTGTTTTATAAATTTAAAACTTGAAATTGGCGAGTAAAAAGAGCTAAAAATAACTAAAAAATATATACACCCGCACGCACGTCAATAACCCAACTCAAACTTTATCGATACATCACGAGATCAAACCCCAACGTAGTTAACAAAGTATAGTCTTATTCAGGCAACACATTGGCATCCGTTGTTGGGTTTTGGATCGATCGGACAGGGTATCGAATCAGTGATCAAGGGTTAAAACACTTACAACGGGGCATAGTTTCGCAGTTTAGGGAGGGGTGTTGTACAAAGAACAAGCAGAACGAGAGCAGAATTCATCAAAATTAAATCGAATTTGTGCAGAAGCTTAAGCCCCAAGTTGCTGCATTTATAGCCCAAATGGGCATCTCCCGCGCGTCGAGCCAGGAACAGGGGGCACCTTCCGCGTGTCGCCTGTGGTGCCTATTTCACCTAGACCAGCTTCGTCACACGTGTAGCCCTACCACACGTCGCGCTCGGGTAACACGTGTCTTGGTGTTTTCGGGGATACAAGAATTTCAGGAAAGTTTAAAATTAATGGCCTAATCAAATTCTAATATTTTTTTCAAAACTGCGCGCTCGTTTTTAAATTTTTTCTTTTTTCAGTAGGTTAACACGGGGCCGTGCTGCTGGGACACGCCCCCGTGCTGCAGATTTTTCTAAAACTTTTTTAAAACGCCCAGATACAGAACTGAACACGGAGCCGTGCCGATTCAGCACGGGGCCGTGCTCAACTTTCTGTTAAATTTTTTATTTCTGTTTTTGATCCCGAGGCTCGTTGTTCTTCTGGGTATCTTCCAATACAATGGATTACTATTCAGAAGATTACACCTACTATATAGAGAATGATTATGAGGAACCTTATTGTACCATTTGCGAAAATTCCCATTCGGTACAATATTGCGACTTTTTTAAGAGACCATCAACCTCGTACACTACTCCAAGTTCTTCATACATCACTTATGAAGAACCAAGGTTTGAAGTCCCAAAAGTCAAGCTTTTGGGATACCAATCCGTTTGAAGATTACGGCACTCCACCAACAATCATCCCCGAAGCCGCAAGACATATAGAAAGTATGAAAAATCTAGAAATCTTACTTAAGAAATCTAGAGAAAAAGAAGAGACTATTTCCCCGGGTCTCCTATCATTGTCCACCAGTGCCTCACTCTGCACAAAATGGGAGTTAAACTTGCATCTTTTAAGAGAAATACAAGCCTTCCACCACTTGATCTAGATATGATCGGCTATGATTTGTAAATTTGAATGTTTAACCGGCAAGCAAACTTAACGCCAATCATTTGTACAGAATTCCACACTTTCTGCACACCATATTGTCCCTTTACAGTTTACACCCATCTTTTACTTTTAAAAGGCAGAGATCATCCCAAAACACTTTCCTTTTTTATCATATTATTTATATTATCTTATTAAATTTTTTATTAAAAATAACCAATTTCAGTCTGAATGTAGCCGGACAAAAGAAAAGAACAAAAGTATACAGCAAAACTTAACCAAGCAGCTAGCAGAATCTGATGCCTACACACAATGTTAACAACTGAACTTTGGTACTCTTCATCTACAGTTGGACTTTAGTTAATACTATATTAACTGTTTCTAGAAGTACTTACTTGTATCTAAAGCTACATAGAAATGCTACTCCAACTTGGCCTATGAAAACCGACTCCTCATTATGGTGCTCCCTCAATAACTATGTTTTTCTATTAACACATCAAACAAAAAAAAAACATATTGTTAATATATGAATATATCCAACCAAAAGCTAAACTTAACGCAAATCGTCCTTATTCACTTCGGATAAGATTCTTGCCTAGACTATTCAGTCACTATTGCAACTGCGTCAGTAATTAGTTGTTGATATGTCACACAGGGGCGGACCTGTAGTGTAAACGGGCGTAGCCCGGGCTACGGCTCAAGTTTTTACCAGTAGTGTAAAAAAAAAATTTCCGATTTTTATACACAGGACACCCCTAAAAAATTTTGGGATACCCCTGAGTTGAAGGTCTAGTTCCGCCACTGATGTCACATAAGAAGAAACAAAAACTTACCAAAATGTTGGTTATCGATCATCAATCAATTCAAACGTTCATATGGTAACCAAGAAATGGGCCATCATTTTCGTTCTACAAATGGTTTCTGTCGTTTCCTCAAAACATATGTTATACCCTCTTTGTTATTTTAGTACAACTAGTATGTTGGAAATGGTGGTACCGAATTTAGGTGTGCCTGGAACTGGAGCATCGGTGGTGGACTTTTAATTACATTGTGTCCTTGGATTAACATTTACCGGCTTATTACGAAAAAATACCTAACACAAGTCCAACAAAATTTCTTTTGTCTCTAAATCAATAACTCGGAATATGTAATTAACACATATCTTTCATCTACTTATTAACACCAAAATGACTTGTTATAACTTGAGTTTGTATAATCTACAGTAACCCACTAAGGCATTAACACATGGCAAAACCCTTATGGCGGATGGTTTTTTATAGGAATTGGAATTCAAGAAAGGAATTGAAATGAAATTCCTTTGTATTTTTATATTGTTTGGTTTGCAAATTTATAAATGGTAATGGAATGTCAAAAAAAAAAAAAAAAAAAAACTAAATGACATAAATATCTTTGATAACCCCTTCCCCAGAATAATTCAATCATCATCTACGTTCACCTGGAATGTTAAAAAAATTAATTGACATAAATTCTTTTGTATTGTTGCATCGAATGAAGATTTTTAGTTGGGTAATATGTTCAAGTTAGTATATTGGGATGAAGATTTATTTAAAGATGTGAGGGTTTATTTGATACTAGTACTTATATAACATTCTAATAGAAAGTTTGAAATTCCATTAAAAAAGTGAAGAAATGTGAAAATCTTATAATTGAAGGAATTTGGAGGAAAACATTTCAATTATAAAGCAAACCAAACATGATTTATAGTGGAAAACAATCCAATTCAACTCTAATTCCATATAATTCCGTGAACCCTTATAGCCCAAAAGTGTACAACTAATCATAAACATGTATTTTAACACCAAATGACTTGTTAAAGCTAGAGATGGGCATAATAACCGGTTCCAAACCCGAACCGGTAGAACCGACTCGTACCCGGTTCCAGTTCCAACCCGATGTATAGAAGAACCGGTTCCGGGTTCAAAATACTCGGCGGTTCTTACCCGGTTCCATATTTCTTAATAATAAACGGGTCGTACCCGGTTCCTACCCGTACCTGGTTAGTAGCCGTACCCGGTTCTTCCAGTACCCGGTAATAAGTTACCGTTAGAACCAGTTACTAGCCGTTAGAATCGATTCTTGGAGGTTGCAAAAAAGCATTAAATGCAATGGCGGTCGATGTGTTTCTTTAGCGTCGAGTTGGCGGCCGCTTTCATGAACTTTCCGCAACCTTTGCACCTAGCCATCTCATGGTTATCGGTCATCAAACACAAATCGAAATGCTTCCAAATTGACGGGTTTCGTTTGGTTTCCAAAACCATAACAACCTCGTCATTGCATGTCATTGTATCTTCGAAAATATGAAATCATTGTTGAAGTTTTGAATGTTTGTAGTAGTAAGGAAAGGGAATGGAGAAGATGGGGTAAATATACAAAAAAAAACGATTTTTATGTTATATAATCGGTTTCCAACGGTATTATATCCGTTGGAACCGGTTCCAACAGTAAGTGGCAGCTTTTTGGTTTGAAAAACCCGACAGAACCGGTTCCAAACAGTACCCGAAACCCGGTCCAGAGTACCCGTAACCGGTTATATCGGTTCTAGTTTTATTGACGACTACCCGGGTTCAACCCGGAACCAGTTCTTCAGAGAACCCGGTTTCCCTAACTAGTATCAGTACCCGGGTACGGGTAGGAACAGGTTCCGGGTATTAAATAATACCCGATTATGCCCATCTCTAGTTAAAGCCTAATGTTAATTTGCATAACTAAAGCCAACTCATTAACACACTATAAGGCTCACTAAGCTCAGTTATTGTATTAGTCATCAATTTAGGGGTGTGCATGGGTCGGTTTTGACCAAAAACCATAACCATAACCGCGATGTCGGTTATGGTTATTCGGTTTTGATGGTTATAGCGAATCGGTTATGGGTGGTTAACCGTGTATTTAGCTTAGCTAAAAATAGCTTAATTTAACATGGAATAAATTGTTATTGCATATTTGTATATATTAGTATATTACATAGTATTAAAAAATACATAGAATCTATAATATTAATACCAATTGTTATCGAATATTCAAATAAAGTGATATGATACATTTCATAAATTCAAATAAACATTCAACCAAAACCACAAAATGAATGAAAAACCCATAAGTACTAAAAATCTTCAGTCAAAAACATCAAATATTAAAAATATGATGAAAAGCCCTAAATCCTACAAAGATTTACTACATGTCGGTTCGGTTCGGTTATGGTGGGTATCGAAAAAATGATAACCATAACCGACCCGCTACTTTTGGTTTTCAATAAAATCATTAACCGACCCACCGGTTTTTTATTTGGTTCGGTTTTTTCGGTTCGGTTTTGTTGGTTAATTCGGTTATGGTTCGGTTAATTCGGTTTTTTTGCACACCCCTAGTCATCATAATCATGCCTTTTTTGAACGACAAATAATCTCACATGTAAACCCACCCAGCTGTGGGCTATGTCTAAGCCCCAAGGTCAACTCCTCGACCGCGGATGGAATCCGTAAACCCTCGTCCCCCGTCAGGCTCGAACCCGGGATTAAAGCCCCGATTCGTTCTTTCACCCAAATGTCTCTTGAAAATGTCCCAATCGGGTATCGAACCTGCATCTCCACTAAGGAAATCAGGCCATTCGACCACTGGACCAACACCACATAATCATGCCTTTTAACACCAAAAATGGTTAGTTTGCTACTTTGCTTGATTTCATAGTCCAGACTGATTTTTTATTCCACTTAAGAAGAATAGCAGATTTAAAACACATATTATACCGGTTTTACAAAACAATGAAGAAAAAAAGGGAAACAAATTCAAATACGGGTCTCTAAATAACGTGTTTAACAGTTAATACTAGGCTTATTGTAATTAGTAATGCTTATTGTTACACATAGGGGTGAGTTACAACGAGAACGATTAAGAACTACATTTGCATTGTCTATCTTCTAGATTAAAATAAATCATGCGGTGACATTTCGTAATTAAGTGAGATGTTAGATGCAAATTATTTGCTGAAAAATATAGAAAAATGATAATTGGTAGTATCGTAAATTCAGTTCAGATTTAGTTGTTCTCGTTCGATTTTAATAAAGTTATTCTTGGTTTGTATAAACGATTTTTAATTTTGATTAAGGGGTGACAATAGAGGTGTACAAATCTTTTTTTTTTTTTTTTTTTTTTGTTTGAAAAACCAGTTTGTATTATTAACAAACTGGGTTGGTGAACAAAAAAAAAAAAAAAAAAACAGTTTGTAAAAACCCTGTTCGAGGGAAAATGTCCGAACCTATCAAATCGATTGGAGTCGAGTTCAAACCGGTTTTTTCACATGTTTATCAAATTGGGTCGGGTCCAAACCGGTTTCATGAGATGAGACTATGAATTGGTGGGTTGGGTCGGGTCCAAACCGGTTTGAACAACCCGGTTGATTGGGTTATAAACCGGTTTGATGGGCCCAAACCGGTTTTTTTAACACCTCTAGTTGACAGTTTGTAATTTTTGGGTTGGACCAATAAACAACATTTTAAGCCTTATAAGCCCAATTGTTGATTATAGTCTGCACTAATATTCAAGAAATAACGTGCTGATACCGACCAATGCCGAATTTAAAAGCTGGAATAAAGCAAAGATTGAACAACAACAACACGTCTATGTACCACTCATTTAATGCCCAAAATATCGGTCATGTGACACCCTCAATCGTCACATTTACTCAAAATTCATAAAGCATAACTAATCATTCACAAAACAATCAAAGTTTTATAATAAAAAAATGAGCAAAATTTGCCTAAGATCTTGAACAACCACTTCACAAAAACACCATCATTACAAATTTTTTTATAGGAAACTTTAAAAACAACACATAGTATAAGCACAATTCAACAACAATTTTCGTGTTGACCGTCACAATACGGTCATTATTATTTATTAAAATCACATATGCACGAATCATCAACGATCAAATCAAGATCGCAATTGAAGAATGATAACACGTCGATCATGCGTAGTTGCAAAGACCATATATACAATAACCACCCGGCATACACTTATTGCCACACGACCCGCAATGCCTCTTGTCGTACGCCAAATTCACACACTCACCGTTGCAACACGAGCTCGTAAACTTGCATTTCTTCTTGCATGCACCACAGTTGTGTTTATCCTCACTCAAATCCATGCACTTGTTGTTGCAACAAGTTGAGTTCTTTCCTTCCAAGATGTAACATATTTCATCGTCGTTCTTGCAATGATCGGCTGCTCTAGGGTTTGGTTGTTTCTCCGCGAGGAAACGGCTTTTGGGCCTTGCGGGAAATGGTGTCGTGGTTGATGGAGATGGTGGCCCGGTGGTGGTGGGGGTGGAGATGAACATGGTGAGGGTTGTGGCAATGGTGAGGGTGATGGATACCATGAAGATTATTTGCATAATCTTCATGATGATTGATGAGTGAATGAAGATCTATCAGAATATGGTTGATTTTGAGATTGTGATGCTTGTGTTTGATTGTGATTTGGGTTAAGGATGATATGGATCCGATGTGTTGGAGGTTTTATAGGGGGGGTAAAGGGGGGAGGAGTTGACCACTTGCCATGCACTCTTTCTATATTATGGTGTTGATTTAGGTACACTCTAGTTTAGTTGTCAACTAGGTTTCTTACCTTGCTATATTGTGCTTTAACATATACATGTATTTTATGTTTGAGTTTTTTATTTGTGTAATAGTAAGTGTAAAGTGTAAACAATTACTTAGTTTATTTTGATCACTCGTTTATGTAAATGATATAAATGGCTTGATTTGAGTAATTTTTGCTTAGTTATGAATTCATGTGTCAAAACAAGGGGTAGACATGTTGGTTTTAGTAATTAAACTTGTTAACTTAGTCCGGGTTCAAATGGTTGTATATGTACTTTAAAATCTAATACACTCTCTCACAAACTGTTTTAGTCACTATAGTTGAAACACCACAACACACTAAGCACCACCAACCATCATTGGTTGTCGTCACCATCTACCACCTATCGCCGGTGTCGCTTCCATCATCACTGACCACAAGCACCCTATCATTTCACCACCCGTCACTTGTCTGGACCAAACTACCCTCACGTTATCACCGCCACCACCTACCCTCATGCTCGCTGCAAATACCAGTCATCATCATTTGTCGTGGTACCAAGCATGGTCGATCCACAATCAAACAATGAGTCAATTGTCCTCTCTTGTGTTCTCTTTTTGTGATTTTTTTTTTACAATTATGCATCATTCTTGATTTTCTTCAACTTGTGATCTTAGGGTTATGGTCTTGGTCTATTTATTTGTCATGGTTGGGCATGGATTATGAACATATATATGAGTATTTGTAGTTACCACTTATGTCTCATGTTAATAGTTTTTGTTATCATCAAAAGATATGTATTTCATAAATGTATGCACTAACAATGAGTGTTTTTTTTTTTTTTTTTTGAACGGCAAAAACAATGAGTGTTAAATGGATACAAAACTTTGCCTTAATCATATGCAAGTCTAATGCTAGCTACCAAATTTGTTTAAACAAGCTATATCGTTGATATTATAGCTAATACTAAATCTAACTAAATTTGATGATGTGTCACATTAATTATTAATGTGTCATGCAGAGACAAAGGAAAGGCTAATAGCTAACATGTCAGCACAAGGCCGGCCTGTGCTGGAGGTGCCACTGCACAGGGCCCAAAATATCAAGGGGCCTAAAATTGTTTAAAACATATATATACTTTATATATATAATTAGTGTAGACAGGTATTAATACACACGTTCACCCTTTGGTTCAATTGAATGCGGCAATTATCTAGTTTACCGGCCATGCTGGGTTCGAACCCCACACTGATCACTTTTTTATTCTTAAATTTTTGTGTTTTTCTCTGGCCTCAAGGGCTGATTATAAAACAAGGGTTTTTGTGTTTTTCTTTGGGCCTCAAGGGCTGATTATAAAACAAGGGGAAGGGTCCCAATAGAGGTGCACAAACCGGTTAATTTTAATAACCGGTTCGGTTAACCAGTTATACCGGTTAATTTGACTTTTTGACTTTTTGACTTTAACCGGTTAATGCTTTAACCGGTTATTACTTTAACCGGTTATTTTTTTAACTGGTCCAGTTAATTACTTTAACCGGTTCGGTTAATTAACCGGTTATTTTCGGTTATTAACCGGTTTTTTTGCCTTTTTTTTGAATTTTTCGGTTATTTTTTCGGTTAACCAGTCTATCGGTTAAAAAACCGGTTTAAAAAAACCGGTTAATAACCGGTTATTATACTAAACACTTATAACCGGTTACTAACCTACGGTTAAAAATAACCACTAACCGGTTATTCCTAAATCGGTTATTAACCGGTTACGGTTTCGGTTAATAACCGGTTACGGTTAATTAACCGGTTATTTTGTGCACCTCTAGGTCCCATATTGTCACAACAATTAGCAATTGCAACTTTGCAAGCTCTTGTTTTTTAGTTTTAATTTTTCACATTTAAATTTGGCCTTAAAAAAATTTGTAGGTTCTTTCAATTTTTTTCATCTCATTAACCATTTATATAATAAACTTTACATGTTTTCTTGTATAAATTTGTAGGTTTTTTATTTCTCATTTAAACATCTATAATATAAACTTAGAAGAACTTAGTATTTAGCTCGGTTTATTTTATTTGTATGAAAGGTTCGTGTTGCCAAATTAGTTTGGTTATGTTTACACATATTACAAATCTTTTTGCTCAAATGATTCAAATGTTAGTTATTTTTGCTTGCCCGGAGGGTGTTGAAACTAATGTTAGGTGCATTAATTTATTTGTAATATAAAACTAGGATTTATTGTTTTTAATTGATGCTAGAATTCACTCTATGAACATGGATAGTTATGATACATTGAAATATAGAGAAGAATCGGCATGGATTATAAATACTTGATCGAGAACTTTACTTTTAAAAATGCTCAAAAAGCCTCACGATTCGCTTAAGTAAGTAATTTTGTTCATTTTGATACACTACTTTTGTTTTGTTTATTTGACAATAATTATCGTCGTATTGTGATCTTTTTATATATGATTGATGAGTTTGTGTTATAGGAAATGGGCCCAAATATTTTTTGTCGCACGGGGCCCAAAAGTATTTTATCATTTTCGGAGACGACCCTGTGTCAGCATATCTGCCAATGCCAAGCCCAAAGGAGGGAGGGAGTCATCTCAAAATTTATCATTTTCTGTACACGTCACATCAGCACCACCTCAACATATTTTCAGTTTCCCATATTGTTCCCTTTTGGAAAAAGTCGTCTCACTTTTTCCCATCTATGTATGTATATATATGTGTGTGATGTTCGGTGAGTATCTACCGATTTGGGGGAAAAAGATCCCCAGAAACCAGGGAAACGATGTGACTACCCGTGGAAAATTTTCACCTGTTGTAGCCTGTAAGGGAGTGATTTCGCCATCTCGCACTTCGT